>ML108190.1:22672-50519 GCA_003697995.1 Taxidea taxus jeffersonii | reverse complement strand
GTTAAGCCTCTGCCTTCGGCTCAGGTCATGGTCTCAGGGTCCTGAGATCGAGCCCCGCATCGGGCTCTCTGCTCAGCGGGGAGCCTGCTTCCCCCTCTCTCTGCCTGCCTCTCTGCCTACTTGTGCTCTCTGTCTGTCACATAAATAAATAAAATCTTTAAAAAAATAAATGAAAAAAAATGAGGGAGACCACGCAGAAGTCAACGACAAGAAACCCATATCATGTCCCCCACCTCCCCGAATCCCCATGTCCCCTCGCGTCTCCAGAGCCAGCGGCCAGCCTGGGACCTTCACACCACAACGCAGGCCTGTCGGGGGAGGCTTACCTGGGGATCAAGCCGCGTGCCTTCTGTGTGTTGCGCTTTGTTCCCCTCGACGCAGGATCTGACGGCCGTCGCCGGTCTCAGCGACATACACGAAGTCCCTCCTCTGTCATGCTGCTGTGGCCACCGCGTGAAGGTACTTTAGTGGACGGGATCACCCTCCAAAGATGCACGCTTTGCTCGTTTCCAGTTCATTCCTGGTTCTTGACGTGGATTTGCCTCCCATGATGCCGGATGCTGACGGGTCGTACACGGGCATCACACACGCATAAGTGCACACACAAGCACACGCGTGCCTCCCACGTGCATCCTGCCTGCCCACGCAGGTGCACGCCCGTCGTACATGCACACGCCCGCGGGCCCTGTGCCCATACAATGCACACATGCATAAGCTCACATACACACGTACACAGGCATCCATGCACGCTGCGGGGAGAAGGGCACGTTCCCGGACACAACCCAGCAGGAGGACCCAGGACGTGGGCGGGGTTTGGGCAGGAGGCCCCGGAAAGCAGAGGGCAGGCAGGTGGGCTGTGGGTGGACAGGCCAGCCAGCCCAGACCCTGGAAAGGGCCCTGGGGACCCCTGGCCTGCTGTGACAGCCTCTGCTGCCTCCTGGCACGCACGTGGTAAGGCCCCGTGGCTCCTGCACCCCACACCCCAGCACCCCTGGCCACCATACCTCATTTCCACTCTCCCTGCTGCCCACAAACAGCAGGGCTATGCCACCAGGTGAGCAAACGGGGCTGGGCCCTGCCACCTCTGCCCTGCCAGCGTCCCTTCAAGGAGCTCTGACGCCAATTTCTTCCCTGCCTGATGTCTCTCGGGGTGTGTTGGGTGAACGGTGTTAACTTCTTTTTATCTCTCCCTCTCCTGAGACTCCTGGGACCTTACTTGGAGAAGGCTCTGGGGCTGGTGGGGGCTGGCTCGGCCTGGCAACGTGGGGGACGCCCGCACGCGCCGCCTGGCAGAGCTGAGCCAGGAGGAGTCACCACAGGCAACTCTCGCCACGCTGCACGGGCTGGGGACGGGAGGGGCCGCTGGGGGCACCGCCGCACACCAGCATTCTCCCCGTCAGTGAGCTCCTGCGTTCGCAGACCCCCCAGCCTATCTAAAAACCGTCTGAAAGTCAGAAAGGTAAAGGCACCTACGGCGAAAGTGTCGTCCACACGTCCCTGCAAGCCAATGTGGTAGATGACACGGGCTGTCATACCCAGGGCGACCGTGAGGACAACCACAGACAGACACCCCCACACCAGTGTGACTCGATCACGATGGAATCCAAATGTCCAAGAATCCACGGGAAGGCGAGGAAAGAGAAACAGAGGAAACAACAGAAAATCAACACGAAAACAGCAGACGTCAATCCCAACACTGGAGAAGTTCCCTTACATGGAAATGATTGAAAAACACCACTTAAAAGGAGTCCTGGCTGAGGAGGCCACCTGGGGTCTGTAGCCCGACTCCTGCCTCCAGGCCGCCCCGGACTGCTTCTCTCGCTCCTCTGAACCACAGTTTGCTGCCCTGACTGCGTCACAACCGCCGAGACAATTCTGTACAACCTGGCCCCCCGATTCTGATGCAAATGGTCTGGGCGGCCCCTGGTCACCGTATGATTTTAAAGCTGCCCGTGATTCTGGGCAGGCTCGGGAGGACCCCGCTCCAGGCTCTAGGGTCATGGCCGTCTGGGCCACCCCAAGTTACCCGGCAAGCCCAGGCCTCCGTGTGCTCATCTGTCAATGGGGAGCCGTGGCACTTGCCTGCCAGGGACAACCTGAGGAGTAGGGAGAGACCAGGGCAGGTGTTGAGCAGCAGCAGGGACCCAGCAAGGAGCCCTCCCGCCCTCCCAGCCTCCCTCCACCCGCCCTGCCCCGCGCTGTCTACTTCCCTGCCCCGGAGGCACCTGTGCCAAGGCAGAGCTGGGGCCAATGGCCCTCAGATCAAATCCTGCCGCCGCCAGGCTTTCCCAGCGTGTGTGATCCTGGGCAAAGATCACGGGAGGCCCTAAATGTGGGGAGCTGCAAAACTGTGAACTCCAGACCCGTCCCAGACCCAGTCAGGAAGGATCCTCTAGGAGCAAGAGTCTCGCATTTCCATTCTCACCAGAACACCAGGCACCGGAGGCAGCCGGCCAGATTCCTGCAGAATGGCAGATGGGGTCCGGTGTCTGAAAACTTACACTCCAGGCCTGCTCTCTGCTCTGTGCAATGGGCTGATAACAACGACCTCACAGCACTAAATGGGACAAGGGCCGAAAATGCAGGGACAGGCAGAGGCCCGCAGGAGTCCTCTTCCTCCCCTCTCCCACTCCAGACTCTTGGTCCCCACAGATGGCCTGTGGGCACGGCCAGGGTCTGAGGCCACGGAAGCCCACTCCCCGGGTCCTTTCCTCGGAACTACGCTCCTAGCCTCTGGCCTGCCTCCCGTCCGGCAGGTGGGCTGACTGAAACACGCTGGCCTCAGCCTCCCCTTCCCTGGGCCTGTCCGCCAGCGGCACCAGGGACACAAGGGTCTCTGCTGCCCTCGGCCGGGGAAATAGGCATGGCCCCCAGGCAGGACCGGTGGGAGAAAGGGGGTAGGAAGGAGGAGGATGGGCAGGTGAGTGGCGGTAGAGAGGTCACCCCCCTTCCTTCTCTCAGTCCCCGCCCAGGCTTGGTTGCCATGGGATCTCGGGGACAAGGGCTTCGGGGGGACTCTGGTCTGCCTTGGAAGCTCCCGAATGCTTCAAATGCAGACTCCCAGGCCTTCCCAGCCCACGCTGTACCCGCTTCTCTGCGCGTGATCCCCAGGTACATCTGGGTTTAAGGGCGTCGCTGAGGACCAGAGAGCAAGGGGAGAGCGAACACCGGGGGAGGGTCTGCTTGGTGGGCCACAGGGTGAGGGCTGCAGGGGCTCCGGAGAGCAGGGTGACAGGCCGGGGCCAGAGCCCCATCCCCTTCCGGAAGCCAATACTTAATCTTCCATTCCTGGCGCTTCACGTCTCCCACCAGGAGCCGGAGCTTTACCTCCATTTAAAGAAGCCCTTGAGGGCTCAGCGGAAATTGTAGCCAGCGGCTTGAAAGTCCTACAGCCTGAGAGCAGCCGGTGGCTTCCATCTGGCTGTTCGAGTTCCGGGAGGTCACCAGAGGCCTCCCCCCAGTTCGGAGGCCCAAGCCCACCCTCCAGGGGAGGAGGCTCCCCGGGGAGGGGGCATCTGCTCCCTGAAGCCTGGTTCCGGCCTCTCTGGTCCCTGGCCACCTGGCTTAGCTACCTCTGAGCCTCTTCAGCCCAAGCAAAGCAAAGCCCAGGTGGGCAAACCTGGACCCAAACCTTCTTCCCGGCTGGGAAATCTTGGGCAGTCGCTTCGCCCAATCACTTCCTTGGTCAGTTACTTCCTGTTCAGCAAAATGGGCTCCGCAGCTCTTGTGGGGGGTAAATGAACCCGACCTGCTACCTGGCCGGTTGTCGGGCACACGGCGGAAGCAAAGTATCACCTGGTGTCGGGAATGATGCAAGCAGGCTCTGTCCTCCAGGTGTGAGCAGACTCCATCCACCAGGTACGAGCAGACCAGACCCTCTAAGTGTGAGTGGACTCGGTCCCCCAGGTGTGAGCAGACTCGGTCCCCCAGGTGTGAGCAGACCAGTTCCTTAAGGCCCTCCAGGTGTGAGCAGACCAGTCCCTCCAGGAGGCCTGAACCCCCAGTGTCCAAAGCCACCCCGCACCCAGAAGGTAGGGCTACCAGACGAAACATAGGACACAGTTAAGTTTGAAGGTCAGATATATAACGAATCGTTTTTTAGTTATAACTATGTCCCAAATTGGCATGTCACTGTTTATCTGAAACTCAAATTAAACTGGATGTTCTGTATTTTTATCTGCAAAATCTGGCGATCTTAATTGAAGGATATCCAGTAACAAGGGGTTTGGTTTTGGTTTCTTCAATCCTCTGATGGGAAGAGGCGAGATAAGAAAGTTAAGAGAAAAGCAGGATACAGGTCTATAAATACACTGTCATCATTACTTGTTTTGAAATTTTAATGTATATTCACATAGAGAGAGACAGCAGCCCAGACGCGGTCCTGGCAGAGCCGGAGATGGGCCCGGGGGATGGGCAGCCCCGTGGGGGGGGGGGCGGGTGGCAGGAGAGCTCCAACAGATCTGCGGCGACTCCCCCGGACCCCAGGCTTAGAGGGAATTTTTACTTCTTTCTTTCACTTTTTTTAAAAGATTTTATTTATTTATTTGTCAGAGAGACAGCGAGAGAGCACGAGCGAGCACAGGCAGAGAGAGGCAGGCAGAGGCAGAGGGAGGAGCAGGCTCCCTGCCGAGCAAGGAGCCCGATGCGGGACTCGATCCCAGGACGCTGGGATCATGACCTGAGCCGAAGGCAGCCGCTCAACCAACTGAGCCACCCAGGCGTCCCCACTTTTAAAAATTTTCCAACATTAAACAAATTTTTTTCCTAACCTTTTTTCAGTGAACACGTCTCACTTGATTCAAAAACTGTATTCTTAAAACAATCGCTCACGTGGCAACCGTTGCCACTGCATTGTCAAGGGGTCCTGGATAAAAAGGGAGAACATTCATGTGCCATCCTCTCGTCCTGACGCATCTCAAACAGCAGGTGCCCCCCCCAGCCCAGGCCGCCAGCATGCTTGACCCCGTCCCTGGGGAGTCAGAGCTGTGGGCATCCACAGCCCATCAGGGTGGGGCCCTGGTGCTGGTGACCTCGGGGCCCCTGGGTGCGAGGGGGGTCACTCCGTGCTCCCCCAGCCAGACCCTCCCCCCTCCTCCCGCCACATTTCAGAGCCTCACATTTTGTTTGCATAGTTTCCTAACCTCCCTGGCTGTTCGCCCGTCAGTACGGCCTTCTGCACGCCCGCCCCCAACCATCCTCACGTCTGTGTCTCCCTCGCATGCTTCCGCGAGCCGCACGGTAAGAGCGTGTGAAGTCCGAGGGCGCACCGTCGGCCTCCCGGGAGGAGCACGGTGAGCGTGGATGCAGCACGGGTCCCGCAGTCCCTCCGCACGGACGCAGCTCTCCTCACTCCAGTTCTCGGAGCTGCCGGGTTATGGCACCTTCGCCGGAGTGGACATACTGAGATTTCTAGGTCCCCGCTCAGGGTCTACCTTTTTTTTAATGCATCCGCCCGATCCCGCCACCGTGGGGGAATGCAGACCTGTCCCTCGGAGCCGGGGGTCCCGGCTGAGTGTGCTTGAATAAAGGTCACAGGATGTGGGACTGGAGGTGACCCGGGCTAAAAGGTGTGTCGCTCTGGGTTCCCATGCAGAGAACAGAAGCCACTCCGGCTACTTTTGGCAGGGAATGAAACGAGGCGCGAGGGCCAGAAAAGCAGGCCAGACCTTGGCTTCCGCATGGTTCCCAGGACACGACCGAGCCGGCCGCCCCGTGTGGAAGCAGGAGACCAAGAGACCTGAAGCGACAATCCACGGCTCAGCGAGCCCCGTGCCCAGCCCCCCTGCTGGATTCGCACCGGCCACCGAACAGCAGACCCTCGCCCAGCCTCTCAACAGCCTCAGCCCGCGACCTGCTCCTAGAAGGCGCCCGGTGCGCGCCCCCGGCCTGCCGCGGCCCCTACATCGATCGCGCCCCAGCGCCCGATCCCGAGGATGGCACCTGACGGCCGGCCGTGAGCCACAGGGAGGCCTGGAAACACGCCCCACACAGCAGGCTGGGGGAAGGGGGTGGCATCAAGGACGTCAGTGGGAGGACGGCCACCCGCCTGTCTAGGAGACACCGTCGGGGGTGGGGGTGCTCCACTGGCCGGGGGAAGGGGGGCGGCAACATCAGTCTAGACTGTCTTCCTCTCCGCCTCTGCGAGGGTCACTTGCTCCATCTACGGCTCTGGAGAGGACGAGGGAGATCATTCAGGTGCCCCGAAAAGGCCCAGAATGAGGGAGCCTGTGGCTGCCCCCGTGGGCCCTGCCCTGGGCAGTCAGTGTGGACGCCCTTCTCCTCCCATGACCTGACAGGTTCCAGAAGGCTGGGCAAGCCGGCTCAGAGTCCAGCCAGGCCACAGGGATGCGCCTCCCACAGGTTCTGTTCTCAGGAACTCGGCCAGGTGGTGAGCTTCTGGGTGGGACTGTCGGCGGGAATGGGCAGACGGTGTGCCTCAGGGCCTCCCGTCCCCGCCCCGCAGAGCCGACCCGCAAAGCCCAGGAGCACACGAGCACACCCACCAGCACGTCCTTGATTCAGGGGCGGTTGGAGGTTCTGGGAGGAGGGTTGGAGGGCCTCTGCCCGGGCTGCACGTGAGGGTCACCTGAGGGGCTCTTGTCCAGTCTCAGGGCCCAGATCCCACCCCAGGCTAACCGAATCTGCCTCTGGAGGAAGCAGAGGAGCCGGGGCAGTCAGCTAGAGAGGGTCGCAGGGTCCCGGGAGGTGACTGCCCCGGCGTCAGCTTGTGGGCGCGGGCGGACTGCTGAGGCAGTGGGGATCAGAGGCAAAGGACAGAGTCGGGCAGAGGGGCGGGAAGGAATGGGTGCGAGGCCACGTGCAGGAGGAGGCAGGGCGAGGCGGGCCCGCGGGCCGGCGGGCAGGCGGGCAGGACGCAGTGTTCCCACAGGGGACATCTGTTTCCTCAAGGAGGGGACGGTTTCGGCCGGTGTTGCATCGGGAGCAATGCTGACTGCCCGGCCCCCCAAGTTCACCTGCACCCTGGGACCCAGGAGGCTCAAAGAGGCAAGCCCTCCCATAGGACCTGAGACCATCAGCAGAAGCCAGAGGCTCTCCCTTCCAGCTCCATCCAAACAACACACTGTGGAGGAGGGTTTTTTAACTGCTTTATTGTGTTTGGAAAAAACAGTGCATCGTGGTTCTACACTAAATGTAAAAGCTCAGAAGAGAAGGGCGTCCGGCTGGCTCTGTCGGAAAAGCGTGTGACTCTCAGGCTTGGGTGGTGATTTCCAGCCTCACGTTGGGCATAGAGGTTACTCCAAAACAAAATCTTAGGGGCACCTGGGTGGCTTGGTCTGTAAGGCATCCAACTCTTCGTTTCGGCTCAGGTCATGATCTCAGGGTCATGAGATCGAGCCCTGCAATGGGCTCTATGCTTAGCCAAGTCTGCTGGAGATTCTCTCTCTCCCTCTGTCCCTCCCCCCAAAAAAGCTCAAAAGAGAAAAATAAACATCACCAGACACTACTGCCCAGAGTTGGTGACAAGGGGGTGACCATCTCTCCGGGTACCTCTTTGTGCAAATGCACACACACATAGAAGATTGCACGACCACAGACAGTGCCGGTCTGCTCAGCTCCGATCTGTCTGTAGCCTGGGCGAGGAGGGGGTAGCGGGGGCAGGGGTACCTCAGCCTGACCCAGCGACAGCCTGACTCTCAGCCCCTCGTAGGTCTCAGGTCTTAGTGGGGGACAGCGTAGATCTTATAGAAGCTAATGCTGCCTGGCTTCCCTGCTGGGCAGCCATTCTCCCCCTAACCTCCCAGTGACCCGAGTAGCCCCTGACCCCCCCGAACATCCTGCAGATGACCTGGTCTCCAGCATTTCTGAAAAAGCCATGGCCAGAATGGATGCCTCCCCACACACCCTTGCCTCCCGGTGTTCCCGACCATCTTGCCCATCTCTCTCCTTCCCACTGTCTCTGGACTAGCCACCCTCCTCTTTTCCAAAGTGGACCCCCCTGTCTGAGCTCCCAGCACCCTCCACCCTTGTTCTGTAATTCCTCTCTTCCAACTCCCGCTCCTGCCCCTCCTGTCATGAAACACACACACTGTTGACCCCCGTGGCCCCTCCAGCTGCAGCCCTCTGCTCACCTTCTCTTTATTGACAGCCTGTCCTGACATGGTCACTGCCTGCTGCCCGTGTGCTTGTGTGTGCACGTGTGTGTGTGTATGTATATGTGTGTATACATGCCTTGTGTACATGTGTGCATGTGCGTACATCGTGCATACATCCGTGCGGGGGTGCGGGGGTGGGCATGCGTGTGTGCGCACATGTGCGTGCACCCCGTCCTGAAACCGCCTGCTGCCCCGTCTGCTGCCCCTGCTGCTGGCGCTGCTCTTTCCAGGTTTGCTGCTGGCCCCCAGGGCCCTCCTCAGCTCCCCTCTGGGACCCCCGAGCCTCCTTGTTCTCCTTACGCTGGCCTTTCACTGTGGCCTCTGCTCCCTCTCCGAACCGGCTGCCCTCCCTCACACGTCCCTCTGCACACCTGTCTTTTGTTCCTCTTTCTGCTTTTTGCGCATGGCCCGGTCTATGGCTTCAGTGTGCTCTGGAACGAACAACAGTGCACAGCAACAACACGATGCCTGAGCGCTCCCTGCTCTCCCGTTTCTCACTGCCCCAGGGCCCTGTCCCATCCATTTCAGGACCCCACCCCAACCCCCCCGGCGGACAGGGCCAAGGCTCCGACCCAGATGGTTCCTAAGCACCAGCCCGGTCAGCCTTTCCCCCTGCCCTGGCTGCCTCAGCTCCACCTGCACAAGACAACATGCCCTCTGCTGGCCTCCCTGCTAGGCCGGTGTCACCCCCTCTGCCACTGTGGCTCCCGGAGCCTGTGACCTCTGACCACACCCGACTGGGGTGGGGACAGGTCCTGTCTGTCCCGTGGCGGTGACCTGCTCTCGTCCGCCCGTTCGGGCCCACCCCGGCTTCTGCTGCCCCAGCAGCCTCTCCCCAGACTCCAGCAGGGGGGCACCGCTTATCAAGCAGGGGGTCACGGCTTAGCAGCGACCAGCGTTGGGTGAGCCCAAAGAAATCTTGGAATCTTGAGGACCACGATCCCCGAAAGTGTGTGCGAGCTGGGGGCTTCTGCAGAGTCGGGGCTCAGGGGTGGCCCGCTAGGGTTTGAGGTGCCCCAGCATGGAGCTAGCTGGGTGCTCTTCCTATCATGCTGGGCCCAACCCAGCAAAGGGATCTTGGATGAGTGTCCTGGGGTGGCCGTAACACCAGAGTGAAAGGTAGGAACAGAGCAGAAACTGCTTGTCTCACGGTTCTGGGCCCTGAAGCCGAAAAGCAATGTGCAGGCAGGGCCATGCTCCCCCAGGAGGCTCCAGAGGAGAATCCTGCTCTGCCTCTTCCAGCGTCTGCTGGCTGCTGGCGATCTTCGGGGTCCTAAATTCCAGGTGCATCTCCCCTACACCGTGTCTCTGCTTCCAAATCTCCTTTCTCGTAAGGACACCAGTCATCGGTGGCCAAGGGCCCCCCAACACCCTCCTGTTCACCCGATTCCATCTGAGAGACCCAATGTCCAAACAAGGACCTTTCCTGAGATCCCGGGGGGACGTGAGTGCGGGGCAGGCAGGACTTGAGCCAGTACTGGGGCGAGCCAGCCACAGAATGGGAGGACTCGAGTGAGGCACACAGGAGGCAGAGGGAGGACGAGAAGGACAACAAAGCAAGAGGGATGAAGACAAGAACAGGGACCCCAGGACGAGATATCCTGAGGGCAGAGTTCATGGCCGGGGAGGTCAGTACCACCAGGACTGCCCACAGATGGCCTGGTCCTGTGGCCCCAGGATGGGGAGACGTCTGCGTTTCATCCCAGGCATCTGGTTACCGCCGGCGGAGCCCCACCGAGAGTCCCAGCGCTTCCCATCTCAGCAAGAGGCTGCCCCGGCCCGGCCACCCGCCCCCGGAGAGACACATGCGCAGACCGTCCTCAAGGCCGCAGCCGGTAATTACCCCCAGCTGCCGGCAAGCAGCATCCCCTTAAATGATAAGCAGACGCGGGGAGGGGAGGCCAGCTGGCCCAGAGCTGCTCCGGGAGGCACCACCAGACATCTCAGAGATACGTCCGCCCTGGCCCGCTGACATCGGTGGCTTCCTGCCCGTAACCAACGCCCTGAGCAGCGCCTGGAGAAGAAACTCAAGCTCCAGGCCCCGAGACAGCCAACCAGCCTCCTAGGACGCAGGGAAACTTCTGTGTCCCCAGACGGGGGCCACTCGAGGAAGCCTGCAGGTGCAGGGTACAGGTCATGAATGCGACCTTCCAGATCCAGGAGCCCAGGTCAACGGCCCCAAGGATGCCTGTGAAGGCCACCACCCAGGCTGGCCCTGATCGCATTTTCTAGGTCGATCTGGGTGGGCCTCCCAGGGGAGGTGGGCTAGAGGCAGCCTTGAGGAAGACTTCTCGCCAAAACTCGCGCCAGTCCTGACCACACCGGCAGACAGGCAGCCACGTGACCGCTGACACGGGGTCCAGCCCCCACCCCGTGCTGCCTCGGGCCCCTAGGACGCAAGCCGGAGCAACGGCCTCGGGCCACAACAGGCCAGACTCCAGAGGGATTTGCTCAGCTGGAAGTTATCTCCCTTGGCCCCAGACCTGCTGTCCAGTGCGGGGCCACGAGCCACACATGGCTGTTGCCCGCCGGTGGAGAGGTGCCCACGGCGCAAAATCCACACCAGATTTCCAAGACCGAGAACGACAACAACAACAAAAACGAAGTAGAATGTCTCACTAACGGTTTTTGTGCCGGGAGACAAACCCTAGAGACTCTTAATCCTAGGAACGAACTGCCGGTTCCTCGAGGGGTGGGGGTGGGGGATGGGGTATCGGGGTTTGGGACATTAAGGAGGGGATGTGATGTGATGAGCACTGGGTGTTAAGCACAACTCATAAATCACTGACCTCTACCTCTGAAACTGATAATACATTCTGGACCAATTAATTGAATTTAAACTTAAAAATTTTTTAAAAACACTAATTTTGTACTGATCATGTGTTGGAATGACAGTTAGATATACTGGACTAATAGATAATAGATAATAATACTAATAGATAGAGTGAGGAAGAGAGAGAGACAGCGAGCACAAGCCAGGGGGAGGGGCAGAGGGAGAGGGAGAGGCAGACTCCCCGCTGAGCTCAGGGGGTTGAGCCTCTGCCTTCTGCTCGGGTCACGATCCCACGACCCTGAGATCCTGGGATCCCAGAGAGCCCCGAGTGGGGCTCTCTGCTCAGCAGGAAGCCTGCTTCCCCCCACCCTGCCTCTATGCCTGCCTCTCTGCCTACTTGTGATCTCTGTCTGTCGAGTAAATAAGATCTTTAAAAAAAAAGAAAGAAAGAAAAGAGGAGGCGGGACTCCTAGCTCAGATCCGGGAGAACCAAGGCTTTGTGGCGGGCTCCCCCAGGGTCAAATCCCAACTCCACCCCAAGCCCCGGGGCTTAAACCCAATAGCAGTTTGGTGTCTCGGAGTTCTAGAGACCAGAAGTCAGAAAGGTGTCCCTAGGGCTGTGCTCCCCATGCCTGCTCCCGGGCAGGACGCCTCTGTGCCTCTCTCGGATTCTCGTGGCTGCAGGCGCCCCCAGTCTGCCTGTCCCAGGTGCCTTCCTCTGCAGATACAAGAATGTCTGTGTGCATCTTCTCCTTGTCTCTCTCTTATGAGGACACTTGTCATTGGAGGTAGCCCCCCCCATCCAGGATGATCTCCTCTCGGGATCCTTACCTTAGTTCCATCTCTAAAGACCCTCATTCCAAAATAAGTTCACATGTTGGGGGGCTACTATTGCACCCGTGGGGTCTACTCATGGCCCCCCAGCCCCAATCCACACCCATCTCATGAGCAAGAAACACTCACCGCTCACATCCCATCGCCTAGTGTTCAACTCTCTCTGCCTCGGTTTCCCCCACAGAGCCAAGGGCAACAGTGACTACCTCGAGCAGTGGCCTTGAGTCATGGGAGCTCCCCGGCTCCTCCCTCCGGGGCAACCAGAACTGTCTCTGCTTCATTCCCTCCGGACAGCCCCACAAAGCCCGGGCTCTCCCCAGGGCTGGCCACCGGGGTGAAGGGCCAGAGAAGGAAAGAGAGCCCCGGGGAGCATGCCCTGCCCCGGAAGGCGTCTGCCTGGGGCTGCGCACCCCAGGTTGGGGCCCAGCCCTGCAGCACCACACAACCATTAGAGCCCCAGTTTCTCCCCGTGTGAATGAAGGATGTGGCGTAGCTCTCAACGTTGGGCACGAACTGAATGGGCACAGTCTTGACGCGCTGCCACCCCGGGCACACAACATGGTGGGTCCCGGCCCCTGCCGCGGGCCAGCAAGGGTCTCCCCTGTGGCTGGGAGGCACCCTGGTCCAGCTCTTGTGGATTCTGAGCGCGCACCCTTTTCTTTTCCAGCCAGGGACCAGGTTGTGCATTGACTCCCTGCCACCCAAGCCACTCAGTCCATCCCATGTGCCCAAGGCTGACACTGGGCTTGGTGTTAAAAGCTCCTCTTCAGGGGCGCCTGGGTGGCTCAGTGGGTTAAGCCGCTGCCTTCGGCTCAGGTCATGATTCCGGGGTCCTGGGATCGAGTCCCGCATGGGCTCCTTGCTTGGCAGGGAGCCTGCTTCTCTCTCCGCCTCTCTGCCTGCTTGTGTGCTCTCTCTCTCTCTCTCTTCTTCTCTCTGACAAATAAATAATAAAAAAATAATTAAAAAAAAAAAGCTCCGCTTCACACACAGTGAGCTGAAGACCCCAAGCAGATGACACAGGTGCCCCACTGATGTGCTTCTCCGAGGGGGCTGCGGTCGGTCCACAAACAGGCCCAAGTGCTTTCTTCCTTATGGCCCCGTCCAGCAGGCCAGGCCCCCCTGAGCCTCCCGGGGCCCCATGGCCACCCCGGGCCTGCTCTGCCCAGAGCTGCCTGGGCTGAGATGGGCTCATTTCTGGGAACCAAGGGCTTCCTGGGACCATACAGATCCTGGAGAGAGTGAACTCCAACTGAGGATGAAAGCCTTCCTCTAGCACCAGGGTCACCCTTCGAGGCCAGCAGGGACTGGGGGCCATTCACAGAACGGGAGGACCCCGCGGACTCCAACCCACCATGGGTAGTGAATGTGAGGCTCGAGAAGGTCTAGAACTTTCAGCTGGGACGCATACCACGTCTGCTTCTGCAGAGAGCAGGAAGGGGTGCAGCTCAGGCCTGGCCATCCTCCAGATAGGTGTGCTCAGCTCCCCCGACCCTGGAACCCTCAAGCTGGGCAGGGGCTCCGATCTGGGCTTGGTGGCCTGGGTGCCTCCCTGTCCTCACCACGATCATAAAAACAGTAAAATAACTAATAGCGACCCAGCGTTGTGCCGCACTCCTGACAGGTGCGGGAAGTCCTTGGCCTGCTGACTCACTCAGCCTCCGGCACTGCCCACCAAGCATTTACCACCAGCCTGCTTTTCAGCATGGGCACACGAAGGCACAGGGCAAAGAGTCAGTGGCGCAAGGTCAGAGGGCAGCGAAATGTCCCGGTGGGGAGGCACGGACCCGCAGTCTGGCTCCCAGAGTCTGCGTTCTTTAGCTCTGCGCTCTGGTTTCGGTGTTTGATTCTTCACGTCCATGTGCTTGGAGGGACGATGGGGCTTCTGAGATGCTTCTCCGAGGAAACCAGGTGGAGAGAGGGCCCCGGAAGCCCCCGTCTTCCAGGTGCCTCCTCACATCCTTGTCCTCTGGCCCGGTCTGACCCTGTTATCTGACCAGGACATAAAATCTCCCCACTCGCCTGCCTGGAACCTCCAAAGGCCCTCCATAGCGACTGGACTGATTAGATCAATTAGGTCAAATGCAAACTCTGAGTCCCAGCCTCTCGGGCAAACTGGCTTTGTCCTTTAGAGTCTACTCGGTCACCCCACTCCCTCGGCTCACACCGTCCCCACCCCTGCCTTCATTCTGGCCCTTGTACACCTGCTTGCCTCAGGGCCTTTGCACCTGCTGTCCCTCTCCCTGAACAAACCCTCCCCCTATCTTTACAAGGCTGGCTCACCCTCAACGTGCAGGTCATAATTCATGTGTAATTTGCTCAGAGAGGCCTTCTCTGACCACCCAGTGGAAGCATCTTTTATGCAAACACGAGTAAAGAACAAAACAAAACAAAAGGAGAATCTTTCCCTCCCGCAAGAAGGTCAGGGCTGGGGCTGGAGCAGCCCCTCCTAGGGGTTTAGCAGATACAGAGGCCGGAGGAGTGGATGTGAGCAGTCCTGGGATACAAGGTCCCCTCACCAGCTGGGAGCACAGACAGAGAGAGTAGCACAGGGCAGCCCCGAGGATAACGAGGCCTTTGTCCAGGGCCCTGGAGCCATTTGCCCTCAGGACAAGGCCTTAGGGGTCTGGCGGGCGTCCTGGGGGTTGGTGTAGTCTACGTGTCCCGGGTGGGGGTGGGGGGGAGTGGTCCGGGGCCAAAAGGTTCCCCATGCACAGGCCTGCATGCCCCTTCACTATGGCCCCATCCAACAGGTCGGGCCTCCCAGTGCCTTGCTGGGCCCCACAGCTACCCTGTGCCCGGCTGTCGCCACCCATGAGCCCTGGGCCAGCGGCTCTCCTCCTTCTCCCTGCCTTCTTACGGGCTACCTGTGCAGCTGAGACAGTGCCTCGTTTTATCAAATATATGCCATCGGTTCACAGTAATCCAAATGCCTTCCTGTTCGAGGTGCCGGTAAATAGCAGACGCCCAAACCGTTCTCGGGGAGGAGGAATACGTATATTAGTGATAGAAAGGACGGGTATCATGTAACTTACAGATCATAATAAAACATACGATATTCTCTTTTCTTAAGATTATTTATTTATTTATTTGTCAGAGAGAGAGAGAGAGAGAGACAGAGCACGGGCAGGGGGAGCAGCAGAGGGAGAGGGAGAAGCAGGCTCCCCGCGGAGCAGACAGCCCCCCGCCAGGCTCGATCCCAAGACCCCGCGATCATGGCCTGAGCCAAAGGCAGACGCTCAAGTGCCTGAGCCGCCCGAGCGCCCCAAAGACAACAGTCTTTACTGTGACCTCCACGTGACCGATTGGCTCACAGAGATCTCCCTGACTTTTTGCCAAACTCTCGGATGAGCAGCAGCCTCCGCCTGCGGTCCTCAGGCTGGTGCACTCTGGAACCCGCATTGGTTGACGCTTTCACCGCAGCTGGCCACCAAAACGACCGAGAGAGGGGCACCCGCGTGGCTCAGTCGGTGAAACGTCTGCCTTCGGCTCAGGTCCTGATCTCAGGGTCCTGGGATCGAGTCCTGCGTCGGGCTCCTTGCTCCGCGGGGAGCCTGCTGCTCCCACGGCTGCCCCCACGGCTGCCCCCTGCTTCTGTGTACGCATGCGTGCTCTCGCTCTGTCAAATAAATAAAATCTTAAAAAAAAAAAAAAAAGACCACGAGAGAGGAGTGTGTCCAGTTCTTTGCTCGTGGTGATGTGAGCGACTTCTGCACTGAATCCGGTGAGGTTTTCACACGGGGAGGGCCCTTCCTCCAGTCCCGGTGCCATTCACAACAGAGGGCTGCGGGCACGGCACCCTTCTACGTTTGCTCTGCGTGGGAGCGCCCGGCTGGCTCGGTCCGCAGCGCCTGTGACTCTCGATCTCAGGGTCATGAGTTCAAGCCCCACGCTGGGTGTAGAGCTCACTTCAACAAATAATTAATCAATAAACCAATCAATAAATAAGTTTACGGTGCACGATTCTCCTTTCCCTCACCGTCTTAAATCGAGACAGTCAGCAAAACAAAAAACCAAGGCACGATTTGCAGCGTTTGCCTGTGTCTGTGGTGTAAACGCTCCCACCACAGTCCCTCAGGCTGCCAGCGTGAAGCCTCCGAACACGGCGTTGGGACAAGAAGCACAGTGGCCACCGCAGGCCAGAAGGCGCCGCGCGCCGTCGAGAACATGGTAAGGATACAACGGCGCGAAATCATGAGGAAGAAATGCGTTTGGAGCCCTTGCTACCTTTGTTCTTCGTACAATTTACTTAACTGTAAGTTTAAATAACTGGATTTTTAATAACGTTGTGTTGAACAACTGAGTCACAAAATTTCTGAAGATCGGGCCATTGGCTCTCGTGAGCCAGGACAAGCTGGCTGGCGCACGTCCGTGGCAGGCCACGTTCTAGATGCGGGGGACACATCAGAGACAGGAGGTGAGCTGGGCCCTGTCCTGTGGACGCGTGTGCTTGTAGGAGAGACACCAGGAGCAAGAGCAGGACAGAGGACAGTGTCCCTCAGGAGGGGAAGCTGGTGCTCCAAGAAAGGGCCCAGGGAGACCGGGGTCACAGGGGACCACAGGAGCAGCACATTGAAAAGATGCAGTCGGGCTCTCTCGTCTGGGCTGCGGACCTGCCATCCCGCGGAAGGGGGAACCAGAGCTTCTGCCCTTCTGTCAACCGTTATAAACCGTGAGCCTGGGTCAGTGGGCAGACACAGGGAAACACTGCCGGAAAAGAAGACCCAAGCTGCTCCTACCTTTCTCCTGGCACGATCAGGCTACCACAGAGTTTTGGGGAAGGGAAAGCTCCTCACCCAAACCGCCTGCCATCCTGAGGGCCAGATTCTTCAGTAGAAGAGCCCAGGAGAAGATTAGGGGTGTGGGGGAGCCTGTGTCCTGGTAGCTTGAAGCCACATGGAGGGGAGTTCATTAAATGCTGACGAGTTAAAAAAAAAAAAAGATGACATCTGAGCAAAGACTTGAAGGAGAAGGGGAGGACCATGCCGCTATCTATTCCAGACTATGGCCACAGACAGTGCAAAGGTCCTGAGGCCCCAGCGTGCCTGGAGTATTTGAGGATTCTGTGTGGCTGGAGCAGAGTTGCAAGAAGGAAAGTAAGGCAGAAGATGACAGTGTCAGGTCATACGGGGCTTTGGCAGCCTTTGTAGGGGTGTTGAGCTGAGGTCTTATCTCCTTTTTTTTTTTAAGATTTTATTTATTTATTTGACAGATAGGGAGATCACAAGTAGGCAGAGAGGCAGGCGACGGGACAGGGTGGGAAGCAGGCTCCCCGCTGAGCAGAGAGCCCGATGCGGGACTCGATCCCAGGACCCTGAGATCATGACCTGAGCTGAAGGCAGCGGCTTAACCCACTGAGCCACCCAGGTGCCCTCTTATCTCCTTTTTGCAATAAAGATACTGACGCCTGGAATCACCATGTAGCAGGTGGGAAGGTCACAAGAAGGCAGGTGGGTCTGGCTCTAATGGTGCTGTTTCCTTGCCGTCCCATGGCAGAGAGACTATCAGTAGGTGTCCAACTTGTTTGGGGTCTCTCCCTGTCCCAACAGCCCTCACTGACCAGGCCTGAGGGTCCCGTGAGCCAGATCCCTCGATTCCCAACACTTGGGATGGGGCGGCTCATGGGGCAGGGGGCAAGGAGGGTGACTGCATGTGTCAGCACCAGAGTGGGCAGCATTCCAGCAGGCTTGGGGATCGCTAGCCCCATTGTGCCTGGCCCCAGTCCCCTCCTCACTCCCCCACGCCCCATGAGTCTGGCCATCTTGGCCACAGCTGGGGGCCTGACCAAAGGGCCACCACTAGAGTCTCCCCCAACAGGGAGGGCGGGATGATGGGGACAGATGGCCTCTTTTGAGGCTCTGACTGCTGGAGGGAGCTGGACTGGTGGGCTAGTGGACCGGACACTGAGACCTGCAGACACTGGGCTCTGAGCTGCCCTGGGTGGGGCGGGGCCAGCTTCACGGTGTGGGACCTAAGCAGACCCACACTGATTTAATGCTCTGTCATCTTGTTCATAATTTTTGAACAAGGGGCCCCACGTTTTCATTTTGTCCTGCAACATGGACAGACGGCCCCAGTGGATGTGCCTGGGGCTGGCAGGTGGTCAGGAAAACCTGATGAGGGTCACCCCCCCGGGGCAGGGCGCTCTGGGTGAAGGTCAGGGAGGGGCATGCTCTTTGCGCGCCCCAGGACACGAGCCGGAGCGGGGGTGTGGGGGGGAAGACACCTCCGTGTGGACTACCACAGGTCAGCAGAAGCGGGGTGCTGCGAGGCCTCCTGTCTCTGGGGACTCCTGCCCAGCGAGGCTCCTGTCCGCGGTGCTCTGGGACAGGGGAGGAGGGCCAGAAGCCAGCTGTTTTGAAACACAATTATGACCAGTCAGACAGGCCTGTTCAATACTCTATTGACAGGTTCACCTTGGCAACCTGGAGCCCAGCTCTTCCCGAAGCACCTCTCCCACACGCGGCTCTGGTCTTAAAGGCACACCTCCCTCCCCTCCCAGCCAGGGGTGCTAGGCCCAAGGGAGGGGCAGGGCCCTGGGCTTTGGCTGGGACCCAGCAGAAGATGGGGGAGGGGGACAGGGGACTCTTCCTGTCCAGTGAGCAGCCGCCCTTCCACTCTGCAGTGGGAACCTCCTCTTCAATGACCCCCCAACCCCCACCCCCCACCCCTGGTCTCAGAAACGTCACAACTAAGTCCTTGCCCACCAGCAGCTGGACGTGGCAGAGTTGGACCACCTTCTCTAGGGGGTGCACATAGGAATCCCAAAGTGGCAGGTGCGGGGGCGCTCCTCTGGGGGGACTGGAGGTCTGGGCGTGGCAGGCGGGGGCAGGGTCTCCGCATCGCTAACAACCAGGCCTCTGATGAGCGATGTACAAAGAGCCTCAGCCATGCTGCTCAGAAACAGCGAGCCCCATGTGCGCAGTCTATGTGCAAAAACCAGCTTGGCCTCTCTGGGAACCCAGAGCTGCCCCAGAGCTGCGACACGCCCCTCGGGGCACGCACAGGTCCCACCGCAGAGCATAGCGCTGCTTCTTGATTCCTGCCACGGGGGAAACCCAGCGGCCAGCAGTCCCCCTAGGTCAGGCGAAGACGCCAGCGGCAAGTGATCTGGGAGGGGCGACGTCACCCCGGTTCAGTGACTTTCACACCCTGCAGCATTGTATCTGTGCCCTCCACCTGTCTGCCTTTCTGGGCCTCCATGGAGAAAGAAGGCTTAGTGTCCACGGGAGTGTGTCTTCGCCGGGAGGTAGCAAGGAAGGAGAGGAAAGAGCCGCCTCAGCGGAGCGTGGGAGTGAGCGACCCCCGCACAGCCCGGACATAGCAGCTGGGAAAAGCCATGCTTTTCAGAATTCCAAGAAAGCCTTCTCTCCCACGTAGACTTCTGTAGCGATATTCCCCTCGTCCTGTGCAATATTTCTTGGCGTCTATGGGACTCATTCTTCATCACCAGGCCAAAAAAGGAAATCAATAATCACCAGTAGGTTCAAAAAGGGAAAGACGTTTTCTCTCTATGGATCTGTGTCCATGAGATTCTGCCATTTCTTTGGAATAAAAACAAACAAACGAAGGAACTACCAGCTTCAAAAGCAAGGGGATGGGGGTGGGGGGGGAGGCCTGGGTCCATTTCTGAACCTTCCTATCTGAATGAGTCAAAGAACACAAAATCACCCCATTATAATCATTACTGTCAAACTGTAGGAAATCAGCTCACAGACACAGGCCAGACGGACATCAGGAGAAATCTGTAGAGCCAGAGCTGGGCCAGAGCCTGCAGACCGGGACTCTTAAAATAAAAGGAGGAGAGAAAGGCAGGCCTTGTGTTTCTAGGTCTTGTGTTCCCATTACTTTCACATGCTTTTTACTCCAACGGCATCAGACAGAAACTGGCATTCCCAGCCGAGGAGAAGTCATCCCCAGGATGCCTACAGGTATCAGGGTACATAGGCAGGTCAGGTGAGTGTTCTGGGCCCACCAGAGCCATCCGTCCGAGGCCAACGGCTAATGACCTACACCCACCCACAGGGAGAGCTGGTGGGCCCCACTCACCAAGTCTCCCCAGACGTGCCATTCTTGAAACTTCTCCCAGAACTTTCGTGGGCCCTGGGCACTGTTCTCTTGGTGGATCCTTCATCCCTAAAAAAAGTATTAAAAATCGGGGCGCCTGGGTGGCTCAGTCGGTTCAGCGTCTATCCTTCAGCTTGGGTCTTGGTCCCGGGTTCCTGGGATTGAGTCTTGCATTGGGCTCCCTGCTCCGTGGGGAACCTGCTTCTCCCTCTCCTCACCCCCTCCCACCACTCATGCTCTCTCTTGCTATCTCTGTCTCCTCTCTCTCTCTCAAATAAGTAAGTAAAATCTTTTTTAAAATGTATGAAAAATGCGTTTATAACTGCATTGGTATAAAGATGAAGATATTATATAGTAAGACATTGTCTTTTTTTTAAAGATTTTATTTATTTATTTATTTGACACAGAGAGAGAGATCACAAGCAGGCAGAGAGGCAGGCAGAGAGAGGGGGGAAGCAGGGTCCCTGCTTATCAGAGAGCCCGATGCAGGGCTTGATCCCAGGACCCTGAAACCCACTGAGCTACCTAGGCGCCCCAAGACATTGCCTTTGACCTAAAGATTTTTCTTCTGATTTTAAAAGAAATTAGATAGACGTACAATGGAATATTATTCAGCTTTAAAAAGGAAGGACATTCTGACACCTGCTACAACGTGGATGGGCCTTGAAGGCATGATGCTGAGTAAAATAAGGCAGACAGAAAAGGACAAATAATGTTTGATTCCAACTATATAAGGTACTGGAGTAGTCAAATTCATGAGACAGAAAGTAGGACGGTGGGTACCAGGGGCTGCGGGTTTCTGTTTGGGGTGATGCCAAAGTTCCCCGGGTGAACAGGGGTGATTCTTGCCCAACAATGTGAACATGCCCAGCGCTGCTTGAAAATGGTTAAAATGGTAAATTTTATATTACACGTAGCTTTTAAAGATTTTATTTATTTGACAGACAGAAAGAGAGACAGCGAGAGAGGGAACACAGCAGAGGGAGTGGGAGAGGGAGAAGCAGACCTCCCTCTGAGCAGGGAGCTGGATGCGGGGCTCCACCCCAGGACCCGAGATCATGACCTGAGCTCAAGGCAGACGCTTAATGGGCTGAGCTACCCAGGCGCCCCAATGTTACACGTATTTTATAATTTTTTTAATAAACAACTTTCACGGAGGAGGAAGAGGAGAAGGAGAAAAATTAGACCACTTTTGTGGATCCCTAAAAATACTTCCGGCCCTAGCAGCCGGGCTGCCCCAAGCTCGGGGCTGGCTGGGCCTGCGCTCTCCCTCCCTACGCCCTTTACCAGCCCCAAAGGCATGCGCACACTGCTACACTTGCCTCCCACCCTCCTCCATCAGCGACTACCTTAGCCCAGAAAAAAAAGAAATTCTGAACTTTATCTGGAACTTCAGTGGCTGTAAATAATCTCAAGACCTATTCCAACCTAGCTCCTGCCATTCTCAAGGCCACTGTCCCCACCAGAGGAAGAACTGAGGTCCCCTTTCCCTACTTGGGGTATTTCTTGGGGGTATTCGTGCTCCCCCAGCCAGCAACCCAGGAAGCATCCCTTACAGGGAAGTATCAGGGCACTTTTAAGAAGTGGCATTTGGGGGCTCCTGGGTGGCTCAGTCGTTAAGTGTCTGCCTTCGGCTCAGGTCATGATCCCGAGGTCCTGGGATGGAGCCCTACATCGAGCCCCACATCGAGCCCCACATCGAGCCCCACATCGAGCCCCACATCGAGTCCCACATCGGGCTCCCTGCGCAGAGGAAGGCCTGCTTCTCCCTCTCCCGCTCCCCCTGCGTTTGTCAAGCACAGGCACTTTTCCTTCGCCAACGTCAGTTTGGAGAAGAGAGTCCCTGGCAGGGCTTCTGCTCCAGGCTCCCCTTCCCACTCCTCCCCACGTGAAGTCAGGCTGGCTGGGCTGTTGGGGACACCTGCTTCTTATGGGCCCTTCGGCAGCAGAACAAGGGAATTTGGGATGCTCTTGACCTGTGACCTCCTTGAAAAACCTCAAACCAAAAGATGCACGGACGCACCTCCCGTCGACCTCTCAGTGGGAAGGGAAGGGCCTCGGACAAGGGGCGCTGCTGGGAAGCAAGGGCCCTGGCCTCGGAGGATGCGCTTGGCCCTGAGTGTGCAGGGGCTCCCAAGGTTCCAAGTCGCTCCGGGTCCGCTTGTTTCTGGCTGGAGACGCAGCAGCCCCGCTGCCAGCGCGAGGAGGAAGGGGGGGCAGAAGCGGCGCGCGCGGGCTCTGCAGCGAGACCCCCCTGCTCGCCTGCGTGCGCCTCTGCTTCCCACTCCCGGAGGGGCTGGGAGGGCCGCCCGGGCCCAGGCCCCAGCCGCCCGCCAGCCCGAGGGGAGCCCGCCCCCTAGGGGAGGGCGCGGCGGGTGCAGGCTCCTCGGCTCCCCTACCCCGGCCCCGCCTGGGCCGCGGACCCCGCAGGTGAGGCGGCAGCCAGGGCCCCCCGGGAGCCTAAGGGGATCCCTCGGGGGTCCGGGGAGACCGTCCCAGGAAGCGGCCCTGGGGAACAAGTTGGGGAAGGGGCTTCTTGGGCAGACCTGGGGATCCTCCCAGAGGTGGTGTTAAGGAAGGGGACCCCCACCCATGTGGATCAGGATTCGGGAGGGCGGGGTGAGGGGTAAGGAAGGCCTGGGTGATCGCGTCCGACGACCTCGTCATCGGGTGGGGGTGGGGCGGGGCCGGGGTGGGGGGCTGGACCTGGAGGGACGGGGTTGCGCGGCAGACAGACTCCGCTCCGGAAGTGGCCAACCCGGGGGCCCGAGAGAGAATGTGTGGGGCTCTGGGGTGCCTGAGGCGTGACCACCCGCCCCCGGCCCCGGGCCCCGCGCGGCAGGCCGAGCTGCGCGGCGGCTGGGCCCTCCCGGCCGCCATCCCACGGTCACGGGATCCCCGAGCACCCCTCTGTCCGCCCCTCGATCCTTCAGGGACACCCCCGCCGGGTCCAGGGGGCTCGCCGCGCGCCCGCCCCTGGGGATCGATCGGCCGGCGGGCGACGCGCGGCCGCGGCTCCCGAGCCTCCGCCCCCTCCCCCGCTCCGGCTACGCAGGACGCGGCCTCCGAGCAGCTCGCCGTTTCGGGCCGCGGCCGGGCTCGGCTCCCCGCCCGCCTGGGAGGCGGAGACGCACCGGGCCCCTCCGATCGCGCCCGCCCCGCCACGCCGGGGTCGGCGGCGGGAAGGAGAGCGAGCCCAGCTCCCCCGGCCCGCGGCGCCCGGCCCCGCACCCCGCCCCCGCTCCTCCCCGCCGCACCGAACCCCCTCGCGGGCGCGCGCTCCGCCCTCGGCGCGCCGCCAGGCCGGGCGGGGGGCGCGCGGGGGCGGGGGGCGCGCGGGGTGGGGCTGCGCGGCGGCTGACGACCCCTTCGGGGTCCGCCCGGCGATTTTAATCTCATTCCCGGCGCCGCCGCAGCCGCTCTCGTTTGGGAAAAGGAAAGAAAGAAATCCGCCCTGCGTGTGGGCCCCGCAGCGTTCGGGGGTGCGACGGGGGCATCCGAGAGCAAACCACGCGCGGCGGACGTGGAGGGGCGACCTCGCGGGCAGGGGCGGCCGGCGGGGAGACCTTGGGCAAACCGACCCCAGATGAAAAACACGCACGCGGAGGCCGTTGTGAGCGCGCGGCGGCGGCGGCGGGCGCTGGAAGCCGCTCGAAGACCACGTTTGAAATATGGATCCCGGGGGCGCAAGTCACCAGGCCGGCAGGAGCCCCGCGACCCAGCCTGTGGCGGGGGGTCGCGTGGGCTTCTCCAGGCTGGCGGGGGGGGGCTGCCCTGACGTGGGGAGGGTTGGGCCCGCCGACGTCGTAGACCGCGGCTCGTCGCGCTCCTGTGCCTGCGACCCCCGCGGGCCGCCACGCCGAGGCGAGGCCCCGCGGGCGCCGATGTGGCCCCCGGGAATGCCCAGGACCTGCCGGGGGGCCACAACCTGGCGGCGAGCCGGGCCCGTTGCCCCGCCCGCGCGCCCTGCCCGACCCTCCCACCTGGCGCCCCAGCTCCAGCCCCGAGCAGCCCGCTGCGGAGGGACGCCGGGGCGTCCGGGGTTTCGCCACCCAAGTGAAAGGCGACCTTTCGCGGGCGGTGTCACAAAGAGCGCACACAAGGGGGCGAGGACACAGAGGGCGGAGGGGCGCCCTTAGGAACAAAGCCATCCCCGCGAGAGGGTGCAGGGGGGCGGAGTGCAGGGCTGCCACACCGCCTCCCGGCTCCTCTCCTCCTACCCCCCACGCACAGTGCAGCCAGGTCAGCCACCGCTAAAAATGCGAATTACAGACGCCAGTGCTGACGTCAGAGACCAGTTCCCCAACTAAGAGCAGAGGAGAGAAGTGAGCCCTTGTCAAAGCCCGGGTGGATTCTGGAGTCGTTATGCTAGTAAATTCTCCCTTGGCTGTCGGAAACCCACCTCCGGGGACCTAGAAAGCCACACCAGCTCGAGAGCTTTGCTAGTCTAGGACGGGCCCGGGAAGTCACAGGCGGTCCCTTCCGGGCAGAACGCAGACCTGGGGCTCGTGGGCGGGAGCTGGTAACTCCGTGCAGGGAGCGTCCATTCGCAGAGAAGACTTACAGAGTCGTTGATTTCCCTGGGTTGGGGTGGCTCAGGCCCCGTCAGGAACCCAGAATCGTATCACCCTCTGGCCCAGGGCCATTAGTGTCTCTGGCTTCTCCGGGGTGTACTCTTTCGACCCTCTCCCCTCCACGAGGGAGGCTGTGGCTCGGGGAGACAGCATCGCTCCTCACTTGGGGCCCCTGAGGGCCCCTGGGGGCCCCAGCCTGAGGTGGCACCCAGAAGGCTTCTGCCCCCCAGCGGAACCCAGGGGCGCAGTCCGTCCTGGCTGGAAGGAGGCAGCGCCAAATGCGCGGATCTGCGACCCTTCTCCGGGGTTCCCCGAGGGGCGCGGGATATCCCGGGTCGGAGGCAGGGGCCCCAGCGGAAGGCTCTGGGAATCCCGAGTTTAGGCTCCACTCGCCTTCGGTTCCCTCAGAGGGGTCAGGACGGGGTGGAATGGTAGGGGAGGCCATGCGGGAGGCTTCCCAGGAGGGGCTCTCGGGCCGCCTCAGGGGGGTGGGGGGGCTTCCAGGGCACTCCCGGCTCCTCCAGCACCCCCCAGACTCTGTCTTTGCCTCCTCCACGCAGCCCATTGGTGCTTCCGCGGACCTGAGCTCCTCCCCACACCCGCTGGCCGGTGAGGGGTGGTCTAGGGCCAGGCCAAGGTGAGGCTGGGGCTCTAGGACTCAGCCTCTCTCCATCCGAGGACAAAGTTAACCGCGCGAAGGGCGAGTCGCCGCGTTCTGCCGGTGCCTGTGTATTTCGGTCACTTGGCGCAGAGAGGCCTAGAGCGGGGGCGGCCGCGGGCTCCCGGGAGTTCTGAGGACCTTGGGGGCGTCCCCTCCCGCCGTCGGGGGCACTTGGCGGCCGCTCGCACTACCACACGGGCAGCTACAGAGAAGATCCGCTGTACTGGCCGACGAGAGCCACCCTCCTCCCCAGCTCGGCCACACGCCCAGCCCGGCTCGTGCGCAAAGTCGCCGACGGGGCACCGGGTGCCGCCGCGTGGCCCCCAGGTCCGGAGCGCGGGCCGGGGAGGTGCAGGGGCAGAGAGAGCCGGCCGCGCAGGGCGGAGTCCAACGCCCCTGGCGGCGCAGAGGCTGCAGCTGCCCGACCGGGATGGCGCGGAAACACCCACTAGAGACAGATTTTCCAGGGGGTTTTCTAGCGAGGGGGCAGGCGAAGTGTCGGGAAGCTCAGCCCCTCCCGGGACGATGGGGCTGTCCGGGACAAGGTCGCTGCAGACCTCCGGACAGACTGAAAGCGCCTATGGCCTGGCGGCTGGCTCTACGTGTAAGGGTGACTGTCGCGCTGACAGCGTTTCCCGCGCCAGCCTCGGGGGCCCTGCCCCCTCCGCAGTTAAGTTGTCCCACCCGAGAGCTCCTCGCCCTGGCCGAGAGAGTGTCAGGATGAAAGCCCAAAACACAGGAGAAAGACGTTCTCCCTGTGTCCCCCCTCCCCAAAACTCCGCCTACCCCAGCTTCTACAAACCCCGAGAGCCCCCCCTCCGACCCGAGGACTACAGGCAGGCGTCGGCCCCATTCAGCCCCAGCCGGCCCCCACCCCACCCCGACTCCTCCAGGAGTCTTGGGTCTGTGCCTCGAGCATGTCGGAGAGCAGTCACTGCAGACCGAGCCCCTCTCTCGCGCCGCCCGAGGCGACCCCCCACTCCCAGAACCGCTCGAAGGGAGGAGCCACGCTAGTTGTCTCCGGCAGCGGCCGACGCCGAAACAGAAACGGCCACCGCCGCGGGAGCTGCGAGGTGGCGGTGCAATGGTGGAGTCAACGCGTGCGTCCTTAAACACCAGACTGTCTCCAGGCTTCTCCTGGATTCCCGGGAGAACGCGAGCCCCGAGCGTGCTTTGGGGGTTCGCTCCGGCCCCTCGGCCCTCCCCGGCTCTCTCGAGCCCCCGCGCGGTCCCCACCCAGCATTCTGGGACGTGTGTCAGGGCGGGAGCCGAGACCCGGATGGCTCTTTGCCCGCCCCCCTCGCGCGTTCCACTCTCGCTCGGCGTTTGCTCTTTTTCTTTCTCCATGGACGCTCAGCCAAGGGATTGCGCAAGCTTCCTGCTCCCGGTCCTTCAGGGGCCGGGAGCGGGGGGCCCAGGCACGCCCCAGGGCGAGCGCGCCCTGCCGCTCCTGCACCCTCTCCGGGTCCCCTCCGCCCTCGCCGCGACCCCGGCGAGCTCGCGGCCCCGCGGGCGGCGCCCTCGGGAGGCGGCGTGGAGCGCAGCAGCTCCCCCAGCCGGACGCCGGAGCCGCGCGCCGAACGCGCCGTCTCGCCGCCGGAGGTGCTAAACTTCACACTCAGCGGCTTCCCGGGAGGGCCTCGGCTCGGCTGGCTGTCGGGGACCGGGGACACACGGTCCTGACGACCGCTTGGCTCCTCGGCCATTGCATTCTCCTGCTCTCTGCGCAGCCTCGATGCGCCCCTGCTCAGCCTGAACGTCTCAGCCCTCCCCACCCCCGCCTTCGATGCCGGGACCCCACCGAGTCCCCTCGGTCCCCCAGGCAGATCTGGACATGCCCTCTGCAGTCGCCCCCTCTCGTCCGGCTTGGCCGCGGGGCTGCGGCTAGCGCGGTTGCCGCTGGAAACGAGGCAGCCCGGCCCTGCCCCACGGAGGAGAGTGCCGAGGGCGAACTGGGAGCCCGTCGGGACCCGGGGTGGGCTCGGCCTCGGAGTCCCCTTCCGGTAAGGTTCTGGAGCGCTAGGGCCCCAGCCTGGCTGCTCCTCCGTCCTCCTCCTCGCCTCTCCTTCCCGCTCTCCCTGGCGATCCTGGGAACCCCGTTCTCTCCTCCCTGCCCTTTCCCTCCCGCGCCTCGCCTTCCTAAAAGCCCAGAGCCTGGCGGGGCGGGGCGGGGCGCGCAGGGTGGGGGGCGCGAGCTGCCCCGGCCGGGATTCTGCCCCCTGCCGGCGGCTCCCCGTGTGTGTGTGTGTGTGTGTGTGTGTGTGTGTGTGTGTGCGCGCGTGTGTGTGCGCGTGCACATGACGCAATTCTGTGCAGCTGGAAACTGCAGTGGATGCTTCCGTGGCCCCCAGCAGGGGTCCCCGGGCGGCGCACACCGAGAAGGAGAGGCGCAGGGGCAGGCCCAGGCGCCGCGCGGCAGGCGAGGGGTCGCCGCCGAGACCCTCCCGGCGGTGTCAAGCTCCCCACCCGCCCCGCGCCCCCGGCCGACACACCTCTCCCGCCGGGTCCCGCTCCCTCCCTCTCCCGGGCCCGCGGATCCCTCCCCCTGCACCGCCCCGGCGCCCTCCTCCTCCGGCCCCCTCCCGCGTCCTTCCTTCTCCCCCCGCCGCCCAGGCCCGGGGCCTCCGGTAGGCCCGGCTGCGCCAATCCCGGCCGCGGCCCGCCCCCTGACGCCGAGCTGGGCCCGGCGAGGCCCCGCCCGCTGACGTCCGGATTTGCATGAGTTCTTGTGCCGCCGCGGCCCGGGCTCAGTTGTCTGAGCGAGCGCGAGCCGGGACGCGGGGCGGGCGCGGGCAGCGGCGGCGGGCGGGCGGCCGGGCTGTGC
>ML108190.1:0-22272 GCA_003697995.1 Taxidea taxus jeffersonii | reverse complement strand
CGCGGGCGACAGGGGCGCCTCGGCCGGGGCGGCAGCGGGGCGCCGGCAGGAGCCAGCAGCGTCTGCAGCCGCGCCGGCCGCCCGCGCCCCGGCGCGCTCCGGCTCGGCCATGGAGCTGCCAGCTGTTGGCGAGCACGTCTTCGCGGTGGAGAGCATCGAGAAGAAGCGGATCCGCAAGGTAGGGCGGCGCGGGGGCGGCGGCGAGGCGGCGGGGGAGCGGCGGCCGGAGCAGCCCGCGAGGAGGCGGGGAGGGGGTGGGGAGGCTGCGGGCCGGAGCCGGGGATCCCGCGGAAGCTGATGGAGTGCTGTCTCTTCCCCCCTCAGGGCAGAGTGGAGTATCTGGTGAAATGGAGAGGCTGGTCCCCCAAGTAAGTGGCGGCCGAGGGGCGGGGGCGCCGGGTGCCGAGGCGCGGGGCTCCCGGGCTCCGGACCGCCGAGCTGGTGGGGTGGTGGGGGGAGCGGACGGGAGGCGGGGTGGAGGTGGGGTGGAGGGAGGAGGGGGTGGGGAAGTCGGTGGCAGGCACTGGGGAAGCCGAGCCGCCGAGCCCGAGCCCGGCGCCCTGTGTTGTGCTCCGCTCTCCGGGAAATGCCATCACTAATTTATGCACTAAAAGGAGCCGGAGGAGCTGGAGAGACGCGGGGCCGAGCCGGGGAGGCCGGCGGAGGGAGGGAGGGCGCAGGCACTGACTGATGTGCAGCAGAAAATGGCTCCTTTCCCCTTTCCCTCCACCGAACGGCTCCATATTGCAAAACCAAAAAAAAAAAAAAAAAAAATTAAAAAGCGACGAAAATGCAATTGTGTGCCTCTTCCCTCCTAGTGGTGCGGGGAGAGGAAGAAAAAAGGCAGAAAATGTTGGGAACTGTCACTGCGCTTTTGGTGGGGATTTTTTTTTTTTTTAATTTGAAATGCGAAGGCACCGGATGGAGACAGACGCGCACGCACACACACACACACATACACACACAGAGGCATATTTTTATATTGCTGAGTATTTGGGGGTGCTTGCCCGTGACACCAGGCTCCAGGGCTGCGAGGGGGTGTGCGGTGGGGGGGGGCGCCTGGCTGATGGTGATCGGATTAGGGGTCAAATGGAGAACAGCTGAAGCCCTCGCGGAGACTCGGGGTTGGGGAGAGGAGGGGGACTGCGACTTTGCCTTTCGGCTGCTTTGCACGCAGGGTTCCTGGTGAGCAAAGTGGCTTTGGAACATGTCGCAGTAACATGCTTAAAATTCTTGACAACTGCAAAATAAACTGCTAGTTTCGTTTTCCTTACCCCTCCCCTTTCCTCCTGCCCTTGTGTGTTTATTTTGACTTGGGGGGGGGTGTCGGGGACCGTGTCAGGCCTGCAGAAATCTCCCCTCCACCCCCCACATCCACAGCTAAATAGCTTTCGGTTCATGAAGACAGAGTAGGGCCTTATGTCATTCCCCACCTGGAGGCCGCAAAGCTGGCTCGGTTTTTTTTACGCCGTGTCCCCTCCCTTTTCCCTTGCAAGATATAACACGTGGGAACCCGAGGAGAACATCCTGGATCCCCGGCTGCTGATCGCCTTCCAGAACAGGTGAGCGTCCCCCAGCAGCCGCCGCCCGCAGCCGTGACCGTATATGGGAATGGGAGAGGGGGCCACGCTGCAGTGGGAAAGAGGGGAAGGGCCTGGAGGGGGCCGGCGGGAGCCCCCTCCCCCGACCGGCCGACACCCGCACGGCTGTGGCCTCGGCTTCTCTTCACCAACGTCCTTGGCGGTTGCGGCAGCCTGGGGATGGGGGCGGGGCGGGGCCGGAGAAGAGGAGGCTGGTGTTTTGGGGGGAACTGCAAGGAGGGTACGTGGGGGTGGCCCTGCCGCTGGCCGGAGACCTCGAGGCGGCTTCTGCCCCCCTCTCCGCGGGCCCCCCTCTCTGCGCAGCCTTGGAGCCCCACCCCCGGAGCCTAGGTGTTGCTTTCCCGTGGCCACTGGCCGCTTGGCACCAGCACCTCTCGGGGCAGCTCGAGGGAGCTGGCGTTGTGAAACCGCCGGACGTCACGGAACTGAACTTAACCTGTTGGGGGCTGGAGAAAAGTTGACTTGGCAAGGCCCTAACCACCCTCCCCAACCTTCGACCCCCTCCCCCCCCAGAGAGCTTGGGCTCCGCAGGGGGTAGAGCCTGTCTGGTGCTGGGTGCCCTTCGCACCCCCCACTGGGCTAGTGGGTGTCGGCCCCCATCCTAGGGCAGGGGGAGCTTGGCCCAAAGGGCGTGGGTTGGGAGCTGCCGGGTGGTGGAGGGGTGGCGTCTGACGCGGGGCTCATCCTTGCGCGCACAGATGCTTGTCGCGCTGCAGCTGCGGCAGCTGGATCCAGCGCCCGTGGCTGCGGTTCTCTGTTTCGGGGAGGACCAGAGTGGGGGGAGGGCGGGCGCGGAGGGGAGGCGCGGCCTGAGTCCGAGGAGCTCGGCCACCCCGCTGCCTTCCATCCCCCTTCCCCCTTTTTATTTTGCATTATTTCCTGTGGCGCATTTGGCGCTAAAACTAAACTCTAGACCCTCGGAGCGAGTGACCGGCGGGGAAGTTGCTCTCCCGCGACGCAGGGGGGCGCCGAGAAGGGATCCTGCCCGGGTTCCACCTGGGAGTTCATCACCCTGTAACCATGTCAGCGGCTGATGCCATGTTGCATAATGGGTCCCCGAAGAATTAGAGCGCAGGCTGGTGCAATGCCACGCAACTTCAGAGTCAGGCCCCGGCCCGGGCCCCCGGGCGTGGCCGAACTCCCCTGGGTTAGCCCCCAGGCAGGGGGGTGCCTGGGGTCGCTAGAGAGTGACCGTCCGGCCGGGAGCGGGTTGCAACTTTGGCACGCGCTGGAGGGGCACCCCGTTCTTCTCCCAGGGAAGGCTGAGCAGTGCCGGTACGATCTGAACGCTAGTCTCGGGTCACCCTCCGCCATGCGGCCGGCGGGAGCCTGGCGGTGGTGGTGGTGGCCGGGGCCACCTCTGGTGGGGTTTATTAACAATTGGGAAATCGAGGCGGGGAGGAGCCCAGCTCGGCGAGGGGGCGGTGCTTCCGCGCACCGCCTGGCCTCGCTCCGCCCAGCCGCTCCGCCCTGGCCGACCCAGAGCCTGTTCACCAGGTGGTTTCCAACCTGGCCAGGCCGTGGCCTCCGCGGCCGGCCCCCGCCCCCAGCCCCTAATTGGCTCATTTGCGGCCGTGTAAACAAGGGCGCAGCCCCTCCCCCTGTTTAGTGCCGGGCAGTTAGAAAACGAGTCCTCCCTTCTGCCCGCGGCACTCGTTATCTGAATCTTAATGAGGTCATTAGCATCCCGAGCCCCTCACGGGGAGGAGGGACGTGTTCCGCACACCTCGTTTGGGCCTGTTTGCATCCCCTGGACCCCCGCGCCCACCTCATTTTGCGCGGGGCCGTGGGCCCAAGGCTGGGGGCGCCAGTGCATCACCCTAGCGCGCGGCTGCCGCCTCCCCGCCTAGAGGCAGAGCTGCTGGGGGCGCCAGTGCAGGTGCGGATGCAGAGATGGGGGAGTCCCCGGCGGAGCACCCCTTGGGCAGAGGAGGGTCGGTGTGAGCACAGAGCGGGGCTCTGGGACCGGCTGGAGGCGCCCAGCTGGCTGCACAGGCGACCTTCTGCCCTGAGCTCCTGATCCCTCTGGGTCTTGCTGGCCTGGCTGCTGCGGGAGGGGGTGGGGGGCAGGCCTCACAGCAGGTTGGATCTTGGCAGGAGGGGAGGCGACCCGGAGGCTAACCGCGCTGCCCTCTGTTCCCTCCCCGCAGGGAGCGGCAGGAACAGCTGATGGGATACCGGAAGAGAGGGCCGAAGCCCAAACCGCTGGTGGTGCAGGTGAATATGGTCGCTGGGCGCGGGCCTGGCCACTCGTCTTCCCCTTGCCATTGGCACCTGAGCTGCCTCCAGGCCCAGAGGGCAGGGAGAGTTTCTCCAGAGCACCCAGTTCCACTTCCTTTCCTCTTGACCTCCAGCACGGGGCCCTGTAACGCAGCCGCTGACCGGGCTGGGGCTGGGACGCTCCTGATGCTGGAGGCACGCCCTGGGGCTGGCCTTACCCTCTTCTCACCTCCCGCTTGCATCTCTGCCTCCTCCCCCCAGGTCCCTACGTTTGCCCGTCGCTCCAACGTGCTGACTGGACTCCAGGACTCCTCCGCAGACAACCGCGCTAAGCTGGAGCTGGGCGCTCAGGGCAAGGGCCAGGGCCACCAGTACGAGCTCAACAGCAAGAAGCACCACCAGTACCAGCCGCACAGCAAGGAGCGGGCCGGCAAGCCCCCACCGCCGGGCAAGAGCGGCAAGTACTACTACCAGCTCAACAGCAAGAAGCACCACCCCTACCAGCCGGACCCCAAGATGTACGACCTGCAGTACCAGGGCGGCCACAAGGAGGCGCCCAGCCCCACTTGCCCGGACCTGGGCACCAAGAGCCACCCACCCGACAAGTGGGCCCACGGCGCGGGGGCCAAGGGCTACCTGGGAGCTGTGAAGCCCCTGGCCGGTGCGGCCGGGGCTCCGGGCAAGGGCTCGGAGAAGGGCCCTCCCAACGGGATGACGCCGGCCCCCAAGGAGGCGGTGACGGGCAACGGGATTGGGGGCAAGATGAAGATCGTCAAGAACAAGAACAAGAACGGGCGCATCGTGATCGTCATGAGCAAGTACATGGAGAACGGCATGCAGGCGGTGAAGATCAAGTCCGGCGAGGCGGCCGAGGGCGAGGCGCGCTCCCCTGGCCACAAGAAGCGCGCCGCCGAGGAGCGCCACCCCCCGGCCGACAGGACTTTCAAAAAGGCTGCGGGGGCGGAGGAGAAGAAGGCGGAGGCGCCCTCCAAGAGGAGGGAGGAGGAGGCGCAGGGCGCCGGCGACCCGCAGCCCCAGGACGCCGGCTCCCGCAAGCTGTCCCCGACCAAGGAGGCCTTCGGCGAGCAGCCCCTGCAGCTCACCACCAAGCCCGACCTGCTGGCCTGGGACCCGGCCCGGAGCGCCCACGCGCCCTCCCACCACCACCACCACCACCACCATCACCACCACCACCACGCGGTCGGCCTGAATCTCTCCCACGCGCGCAAGCGCTGCCTCTCCGAGACCCACGGCGAGCGCGAGCCCTGCAAAAAGCGCCTCACGGCGCGCAGCATCAGCACCCCCACCTGCCTGGGGGGCAGCCCGGCCGCCGAGCACCCCACCGACGTGCCCCCCGCCGCCACCCTCCCACAGCCCGAGGTCATCCTGCTGGACTCGGACCTGGACGAGCCCATAGACTTGCGCTGCGTCAAGACGCGAGGCGAAGCCGGGGAGCCCCCAAGCGCCCTCCAAGTGAAGCCCGAGGCGCCCGCGACGGTGGCGGCGGTGGCAGCTGCGCCGGTGACAGCGGCGGAGAAGCCTCCGGCCGAGGCCCAGGACGAGCCCGAGGAGCCTCTGAGCGAGTTCAAGCCCTTCTTTGGGAATATAATTATCACCGACGTCACCGCGAACTGCCTCACCGTCACGTTCAAGGAGTACGTGACAGTGTAGCCGGAGGGGTTCCGAAGGGGAAGCGCCATCCCCGCGGGTGGCCTAGCACCTGGTGCCTAGGGGCGGACTCCTCCTCTCGCCGGCCGCGGGAGATCCGGGTCTGCCCCGTGCGGGGACGCCCCAGCCGCATCCGCCGCGCCCCTCTTCGCCCCGCGGTCGGCCCCTGGCTGGGGCGCGCCCCCCCGGCCGGTACTGGCCCCTTCCACGCGGTGCCTGCGGGTCTCGCCCCCGACCTGCCCCATCCCCGCGCTGGACCTCCCCTCCCTCGTGGACCTCCGGGACTGGCAGGGCAGCCAAGCGCCTCGGTCTCAGAGTAATAGTATTATATTTTAACCGTGCTAACTTGTCGAGTGCAGACTTTACTCCCGTTTGTACGTGGTGTTATTATTGAAATGTATTGTTTGAGCTCAGAAGGCCCGGCCACCCACTTCGGGCTGGTATATATATATTTATTTGTAGGTATTTATATATTGAAATATAAAAACCTAGATTTATGGAGTTTCCTCTAGATCATGTTATATTCTATATCAGACAAACTATTTTCTGTTGACCTTTCTTCCTGTTCATTCAGTATTTCGGCTGATTTCATTTCCTCCCCTTCCTGGAACTGCAATACCAGTAACGTTGGTATATATTTTTTGATACCGTACAGATGGATGTGTTGTTTCTATGTGCAAAAAAAAAAAAAAAAAAAGTTTGTTTAAAAGCTAAACGAGCTCTCTAGAAACTGCTGCTACTAGAAATGTCTAAACTATAAGCTTCCAATTATTACCTGCTTGAATGTAAATATTAAATGGAGATGTTGAAGGTGCATTTTGGCTGTTTTGAGATGAGCGCAGGGGGAGCGCTGGAGGTTCGGGGAGGCGGCCGGGCCCCTCTCCCCACCCGACTTACACCTTGGGTCTCTGGGAGAAAACCTTCGCTAAAGCTTGTGCAAAGGCAGAGCGGACTGGTGGCTCGGGCAGAGGCGCCCGCGCCAGAGGAGTGACCCGGCTCCCCGGAAGTCGAGAGGCGCTCCGACCGAGAGGGGAATTCCTGCGGGGGGAGGGGGTGTCAGCGTCGCCCCTGCCCCCAGGGCTCCCCAGGCCCGCGGTGCCCTGGGCGCTGGCAGACCCCGGGATCTGCGCGGTGGGGGGAGGGAGGCATGGGTGCTCGAGCGGCGCAGAGAAGTGGGTGGGGCGAGCCCCCCACCCCCCCCACCGCTGCCGCGCGCGCAGCACCCGCCCGGCACCTGCTGATCTTTGCCCCCCACCCACCCGGGGCGCCACACCCCCAGGCGTTGGCTCTGGTGGGGCAGGGGTGTTCTTAATAATGCCTGCCCGGTAAGGCAGGTTCAGCGGGGAGGGGACCCTCCCACCCTCCCTGGCGTCGCTTGCTGGCATCGCTGGCCCCGCCCCACCGAGGAAGCCGCGAGGCTCTTTCTCTGCCAGGCTCTCTCCCCGGAAACCACCAGGCCAGAGGCTCCGACTGGAGGCGCGGCGAGCGCGGCCAGGGCAGGGGCGGGGGGCTTCCTGCGCGGTGGCGGGGGAGGAGGAGGGGAGGAGGCCTGGTGAGCAAGGCCTGCCCACCCCTGTTTCCTCCGTGAGCGAGGGGAAATGCGGGACCGCGTCCCACCCGTCTTGCTTTGGGTGGCAAGGCTGGGGCCCTTGGTGTGGCGGGACAGGAAGGGGTTAAGGGCCCGGAGGGGCGGAGGGGAGGGGGCCGAGCACCAGGTCGTCTCCCCGGGCCGGGCCGGGAAGCCGTCACTCGGGGAGGCAGCGGCCGTGGCCAGCTTTCTGCAGACGCAGCGATCTGCTCCTGGCTGGGGCGGCTGGGCAGGGCCAGGGGCCGCGGCACTGGGGCCCTGGTGGGCGCCGGGCTGCTCCTGGCCCCCCAAAGCCCCCTGCCTGCCTGCCTGGGCCGGAGGACCGGAGCCCGTGCAGGGCGCCAGGGCGGAAGAGGTCAACGCGGTTCAGAATGGGGAGGGGGCGGTGGCGGTGGCGAGAGAGCTCGGCGCTGGGAAGGCCGGGGAAGAGATAGAGGGCCAGGAGGGCGGGAGGCCTGAATGCGGACAGTGTGGCCAGTGTTGGCTGCAGGCCACCAGCGGCTGGAGGTGGGGGAGGGGAGGGGGGCGGGGAGGGCGGAGGGGAGAGAGGGAAGGGAAGTTCTAAAAAAAAAAGAAAAAGCCGTTGGGAGTTTCTAGCCCTGGCTTTTGTGAGTTGTCCCTCCCACTATCCCCAGCACCCCAGCCCCCTTTAGAGTGAGTTAAACACTCCCCCTCCCCCTCCATGTAATGAATGCCCTTTGCCACCCTGGGAGTGGAGGGAGGGGTGATCTTGACTGCTCCTGGCAGACTGCCTGCTCAGCACTAGAATTGGGCCTGTCCTTCACTGGCTGGTACACAAAGGCGCATGCCAGGCAGGGATTTCGTCTCCCTGTTTTTCTGGTAGGGAAAAGGGAGCACTCAGGAGAGGGAAGGGGAGCCCTTGTTTGGGGCTGCACAGTTGGTGACTTACGAGTGAGCCTTAGCCCTGAGGGTGCCCCTCCTACCGGGTGGGTGGCCTCTGCCAGGCGGAGCCTGGGGTGGGGGAGATCAGAGATGGCACTGTTGGGGGGGGACTACACAGATCGGTCCATGACCATGACCATTCAAGGGAAGGTGTGGCCTGCTTCGGCTGACCTGAAGCCTTGAGAACTGTGGCAGAACTTCTGGGAGAGGCCCTTGAGGAGGCGGAGCCTAGATGGGGCCTGGAGACTGAGGTCTCAGGGCTGACAGTGGGACAGAGGCAGATGGGTAGGTCAGGAGGGCCTGCAGGGATTCCCGACCTGGTGCCAGACCCAAGAGAGTCCAACACCCATTCTGACCCCAGGACCCTGTCATGTGCTGAGCATCTCATGCCATTCAGACCCCAAAGGGTTTGAGGTTCCTCGGGGGGTGAGAGTCCGAGGTTCTGCAGGCAGAAGAGCTTGTCTGGGCTGGACAGTGAACACCCGGTTCTCTGCTGGTTGTAGAGCCAACCTGTCTGCCCCATGAGCCTGCAGAGAGGTACTCCACGGCGACGTGAGCTCAGGACCTCTGGGACACATGTGTCCAAGGTTGGGAACGCTCAAAGAGGGTCAGGAGCCCTGGCCTGGGGACAAGGGAGAAGAGTCCAGTAGCCCCAGTTCCTCTGGGTGTGGACAGGTTCTTCCTAACTGGAGGCCTCAGTGTCTTTTGGTGCCCAGCCCTTCACAAGCAAAGGGTCCTACACCCGCTCTTTGAGCCCGAGTTCCGGAGAGAGAAAGCAAGCAGGAAGCTGGGACCTTAACCCTACATACTAGGAAACCCACACTTCATTGTTTTTTCTCCTTTCTGAGGGGTCTGAGCATTGAGCATAGAGAGCTGGAGTTGACCCACCACCGAGAGAGGGGGTCCGGTATATCCATTACCCCAGGAAGCTGGTCCCTCCCTCACCAGCCAGGACCCAGCTCTAGCTCCGCGCTCCCTGCAGCATGTAGGCACCCCAACTCATTGTCAGGAGGTCAGCCTTTCAGGGTTTTCTCCATCGTCCTTGAATCCCGCTGGGGTGCTCTGGAACTAGGGTTGCTAGACTGAGCACAGAAAAATCGAGGATACCTAGCTGAATTTGAATTTCATATGGACAATGCATATTTAGTAAGTCTCATGAAATATTTGAGATAGACCAAGACGTAAAAAATGCATTGATTATGCAAATTCGGATTTCACTGGACATCCTGGATTTTATCTGGAAACTCTATTTGGGACTTGACTAGCCAGCATGGTCAGTCCTTGCCCACAGGGAAGTTGTTTCCGGCCCAGAGGGGAGAGCAGGTGCCGAGGACTGAGCATCCTGGGTACTGGGAGCACCGTTATCAGAATGACAGCAAGGATGCTGGCAGGGCACGGTGCACTTGCCACAGGTCTTGACTGAAGGTTAGGGGGAGATACACCTGTGCCACAACGGGGCGAAAGGGTGAGGGAAAGTCTGGACTGGCCCACCGAGGGCCCCGGGGCGGAGGCTCTTCCTCACTCCCGCCCACCCCAAACAGCCAACTTGGAGAACATACAAGGGGGGCAGAACCGATCTAGTCACAGGATCCACTCCCCTCATCAGGAATCCCACCCTTCCCACATCTCGGCTTTCACGTCCCCTTCAGAGCGGTGCTCTGAGGATCAACTAGGTCAGGAGAGGGCCTTGAGCGTTTCTGGAAAACGCCCCTAAGGAAACATGTAGGTTATTTTTTCACCAGGAAACATTAAACATCTTTGTCAGAGGCAAATGCCTTCCAAGGACTCTGGCCTGGAGCCTCAGCCTGATGGAGGGACAGGTACCCAGAGACGTTGACCTGGAAACTGACTGCCAGCCCGCCTTCCCTCCCTCCCTCCTGCCCTCCCTTCTCTGTAACCCCGTGGGCACCTCCAGGGCTCGGCATGCTGCCCTCACCACCTGCTTGCTGGGTTCCCCATCGACCTGGGACCTCATCCTCAGCCCCTCCAGTTTTATCCTGGTCACTGAGAATGACACCAGGACATGAAAGAGTCAGGACGAGCCCCCAGGAGCCAGAACTGCCCTTGTATAGACCAAATCCCGGTGCATTCTGAAACGAGTTTCCTCTATGGTTCCCTGTTAGGTTGCCGCTGCCGTGAAAAGGTAAGAGCTCTGAAGAGGAAAGAGTTACTCCTGGACATCGTATCCCTTCAGAAGTCACTGTCGTCCATCTCCCCCCACCCCCATGCCCTTCTGTGCCTCCCTCTTCCCTCTGCAATTACTGAGAACAGCTGACACTGAGTGCTCATGGTGTGCGAGGAGCTCTGGGGATCACCACATTCAGTGCTCACCCATCCTCCAGAGGCGGGTCCTATCACTGTCCCTGTCTCGCAGATGGTAAGATGAAGGCTAAGGCTTAGAGGCTTGAGTAAGCTGTTGGGTCCAACATCCAGGGGTTCTGAGATAGACTTACCTGTCTCCAGGGGCCATCCTCCTACCTTCCAGGGTGCTGCGGGTCCTTAGGAGGTCCAGCTGGAGCCCCATCCCCTGCCTGAGGTCCAGGCCTCAATGTTTACCGCCTCCCCCCAGATCGTTGTCAATTTCAAGCCCGAGTGAACTGGCGTAGGGACCTCCTCCATTCTCCAAGTAGACACAGCCTTGAGCACCCCGGGAAGCGAAGGGAGTGTGTTGTGCATTTCCAAAGCTTGTGCACAGTGCTCAGATAAATACCTTGGAATCCGATGTCTTGTGTGTACCAGCACTGAGTCCTGCGTGTGTGTGTGTGTGTGTGTGTGTGTGTGTGTGTGTGATTGGACAATGATATGTATTCCCTAGCGGCAAGTCATAAACAGGGTCCAGGGACCAAGGACAAGCCCTGAGCTGTCCCCAGGGCCTTCGTGCTCAGGCTGCAGAGCAGAGACGGGGGACTCAGGCCATTCCTTCTCTCCCCGCTGGCCAGGGCAGACACACGCACACCCTTGGCAGCTCTCGGGTCCCGCCACACCCATCTCCCTCACCTGATCCACTTGTGAGAGTTTCAGGAGGCTCTAAGTCATCGTTTGGTAATTGAATTTAGGGAAGCAGACCCTACGGATAATCCTGGAGTCAGCTCCAGGAAGAATCACGGTTTAATTTCCATCCTTCGCTCGTGGTGCACATTACACGGGTCCCTGCAGCCCAGCGCCGGCCTTGTCCCTGTGTGTTTCATAGTAACACGCGGCTCGGGGCGGTAGAGAGAGAGAGGCTTGCCGATCCCAACACACATACGCACGCCGCGTAAGGACAGGCAGAAGACACGGCCCACGCCCCTTGTTTATTTTCATGCACCATCTTCACGGGAACTGCATGGATAAGGCCTCCCACACGGTAAGGAATCACCGAGTGTCACCGGCCATCACTGTTTCACTTAACCCGTTCTCCACAAGTTTTCAGACCTGGGTAGGGGCAGACGGCCAGCCTTACCCAAGGATGTCCACGGCACGTGTGCATGTGAGTGAGTGTGTGTGTGTGTGAGAGGGAGAGAGCATCAGGGCTGGAGGAGGGTCACAGCAGCGCAGTCTGGACTGGGAGGAATGCCTCTGTTTTGCTGCCTGGGCGAAGGATCCTTTCAAACGCCCTGGAGATTACTATTGCAATGACTGGCCCTACCCTACGCCTTTCAACCTGCGCCAGGTGTAATGTAAACCCCCTGGATTTCCTCCCTTTCCTGTTTCATCTGAGAAATTCTTCACTAATTCCATGGTATCTGGTTTCTCATTGTTTCTCTGGGCTTCAGACAGCCCCTTGGGGTGGGCTTTGGAAGGGTGTGCTGAGCACTCTCAGAGGTCCAGAATGACGGGGGCTCTACCCTCACTGCGGCCTCCACCCTCCAGAACCTCTTAGAAAGGGCTGCTCGGAGCAGTCAAGACCATGAGCCGTAAGGCCCTGGGGAAAGACGCAAATGCCCATCCCCAGATCTGAGAATGGTCTTGGGCGGCCACTTCCCTTCCTCGGAGCCACATGGGGACTGAGAGCAGGACAATCACATTAGGCTCTTTGCTGATACAATGCCGGGAGGACGTGGATGCCGCAGGATGGTGGTGTGCCAGCTGCCCTTTGTGGAGGTAGCACTGTTCAGGGTTGAGGACGAGGAGCAATCCTGCGGAGGGTGCAGGAGGCCTGGGCCATTCCAGGGGCAAGTGGGGGACCATCTATTTTCCTCTGACTCTCTTGAGGAGGTGGGGTTACAAACCCATGTGGGTGTTGGGGGGTGGGGAGAGAATCCTCCTCCTAAGAGCAACGGAAGTGAGCATCCTTATAGCCATTTCCTGCTTTGTTTTTCCTGCTCCCCGAGGCTCCTGCTGGTGCTGAGCCAGGAGAGGAAGCACCAGGCAGGGCCAGAGAGATGCAGGGCCGACCCCGCTCTTCTCAGCCTTCACTGTGTCTCTCCACCACCACGACCCACCGCCCCCCCATCCCGCCGTCTCCTCTCCAGGCATTGAAAATTATTTATGTTTGCAAATTGCTTTTGATTCACATGACTTATTCCTCTTGCCTGCCAACAGGTCTGGGGATGGGAGAGTTCTAGAATTGGTGAGCTGAGAAATCAGGGCGACAGCAGAAGGAGCACCCATGTGAAGTCAGGAGTCCTGGGATCTGGTCCCAGCTCCGCCACAGCGGTGCCCCTGCCTTCCTTGCCCTGGCCTCTGGTGCCTCATCTGCAAATGAGGGGGCGGCTCTGAGCTCTCCAGAGCCCAATGGCTCATGGCTCTGATGGTCACAGACCAGGATGAAGACAAATTGTCTGCGGAGGACCCACCCGGGTGGAAAGTCCCTGGGGCTGGTCCAGGAGAGAAATACACACGGACACCGCAACAACCGTCCTGATAGGGGCAGAGGCAGAACAGGACCTGCTCCGTGGCAGGCGGATCGAATCACCTGCCCTTCGAGAGGAATGGATTGGCCCGCTGACCGTGGGGTCACAAACTCCTGGAAGCTCAAAGCAGAGAAGGGCCATGGAGTTTGAAGCCCTTCACTCTACAGATGGAGAAACTGAGCCCCCAGAAGGATAGAGCCAACATCAAAGTGAATTACCGATCATTCTCTGCCCACGAGCGGGTGTGTGTGTTCCAAGAAGGACTAGCACTCACCCAGTTCACCTACGACAAAACTGTATTTATTACGAGGACGAATGATAACATAATTCCAAAGTCAGTGCCATGGCCATGAACAACCAGCTGCATGCTGAGTGCCTGGTCTGGCTTCTGTTCTCCGCACTGTGGTTTGGGGCTTAAACTAGAGAGAAGACAGGAGGGTCTGGGCTTCTTCCAAGCCAGTGACCACCAAGTGGGGATGAAGGCTGTTATGGGTTCAGCTCTCCAACATAGCATCTGTTAACCTCAGAGCTTTGCGTTGGCTCTGCCTGGGCACAAAGGTGGTATCTGCTCAGCCTTGGGTCTAGAGTTTGGGGTCTCTGCACTCTATCCTGGAAAATGACCTATGGTGGGCAAAGGCAGCTGTATAGTGGGGACAGGGACCATTCTGTGTGAGAATGTCTCTCACCCTGAAACTTATCCTTTCTCCAGGACTCAGAGGTGCGTTCCCAGAGCATGAGAGTCCCACCTGGGTAGAGCCAGGTGTCCCACGGGCCTAGCCTCCCCGATCGAGCTCCCATCAGTTCCATCTGATCCTCTTAGGGAAGAAGCACCAACCAGGGGCCACACAAAGTCTTCAACTGTGGGTTAACCTGGTGTAAGAGTTGCCTACACACATCTCAGTAATTTGGAGACAGAGAATGGGGATCAGGTGCGTCAGGCCCGAAATCCAGGACGGAGGCAGCAGCAGAGAGAAACGGAAACCAGACGGGACCAGAGAGAAAGAGAGAGACAGACACAGAGGTAAGGAGACCAAAAGGACAGGGACAAGGGAATGGAAAATGTGGAGATCACAAACAGAAAGAAGCCGACAAGTGCGAGTGGCTCAGAAACACCAGGTCCGAAGAGACCGAAGTTAGCATCACCGTCTGGGAGGAAACTGACATGTGCCTCTTGACATGATGTACTGAGGAGGACAGAACATCCCCGCGTGGCATTGCCAGCCCAGATGCAGAGCTGGAGTCTAACCGCGGAGAAATATCCGATGAGTACTCTTCAAAACGCCAAGGTTAAGGGACCCAGAGCGAGGCAGAGGCCCTGTCCCCAACTTAAAGGACACTAAAGGGACAGGACATTGAATGCAATTCACCATTCTGTTTTGGCTCTTGGAAGAGGAAAAATAAAACTATAAAGAACATTACTGGGGCACCTGGGTGGCTCAATGGGTTAAAGCCTCTGCCTTCGGCTCAGGTCATGATCCCAGGGTCCTGGGATCGAGCCCCGCATCGGGCTCTCTGCTCTGCGGGGAGCCTGCTTCCCCCTCTCTCTCTCTGCCTGCCTCTCTGCCTACTTGTGATCTCTGCCTGTCAAATAAATAAATAAAATCTTTAAAAAAAAAAAAAAGAACATTACTAAGAAAACTGACAAAGATTGCACATGGCTTGTGGGTTAGTATTGGATCAAAGGTAAACATCCTGATTTTGGTTATGGGAGAGAGCGCCCTCGTTCCCAGGGAAAAACGGCACTAAAGTATTTAGGCATAAAAGGCCACAGGGTTTCCAACTTACTCTCAAATAGTTCCAAAAAATGGGGGAAAGAGATATGTACATAGAGAGAGAACGATAAAGCACGTGGTAAGACGCAAATAACTCGCCAATCCAGACGCAGAATACATGAAAGGTATTTTACCACGCTTGCAACTTTTCTGTACGTTGGCGAAAAATACTGAGTTGATATTCTAAAAGAGGTTCTTGGGACCTCCCTGTTGAGGTGGGGGACAGGTGCTGGAGCCTTTTAGTGGGGCTGAGAACCAGGAGGGTGGCCGCACGCAGGCAAGCCTGAGAACCAGCTCTCCAGCCGCTGAGAACATCCAGGAGACCTGACCCATCCCTCGCCACCTGCCTGAAGGCCCGTTTTTCCAACTCTTCATCCCATGACCTCAACACAAATAAATGGGGGTCCGGGGAGCCCCACGGCTGCCCCTTGCCCTGTACCAAGAGGTTCCAGCCATCTCCGGCTCACACTGCATGGCAAAGCCCAGCTTGGCTCTGTGGCCACGTGAGGAGGGGAATCCAGCAGAAGGTAGGGTTTGGTCATCCGGCAAATGAGGCCCCGTGTGCCGGCCGCTCTGTGCTCACTGGTCCTGTGCCCTGGGGCTGGGGGCTCTGTCCCCTGATGCTCCCTAAGCCTGGCCTGTCCTTACCATTTGGGTTTCCCAAACATCCCCTCTTGAGAGAAGGCTTCCCTGACCAACGACTCCATCTTCTTACCCTGGTTTTTCTTCTTATTGACTTGTTGACTTGTCTGCCTTGTGTTTCTGTCTGTGTGTGCGTGTGTGCGTTGAGAGAGAATGAGAGAGAGAGAGATTTGGCCTTATGCGGTGCTCTGAGCAGGGCACAGCACTAGAGGTGAGGTCTCCCAGCCTCTACCCCACGGATTTGTCGACTCGGGAGTTCTGTGACAATGGGGCCGGGGGCAGGGGGCTGATGGGCCACACGTGCGTCCAGCTCCGAGACTTCGTGGGCCCCAGAAGCACTTAGCCATGTGGCCTTGTGAAGAGATCCCAAATGGAAAGCCTCCCTGGGTCCCCAGATGGCCCTCCTCGTGCTGGCCTGGCTATTCCCATACTGATCACAGAACATGCTAGAAAAGAATCACACCTTTCCGTTTTCTCCCTCAGCTGCCAGAAATTGGAAGGAGCAAAGTCCACAGAAAACAGACAATAAATCCTGCTCTGCCAGCCAGGCTCTGAGTGGAGAAGTGGGCGAGCGAGCGAGTGAACGAAATTCTCGACTAGTTCAGGTGAGTCGAGCCCATCACTCGGCTTCTTCCCTGGCATACAGGACTCTCGAAGCACTGGCCGGACCCCAGTGAGACCTGAGCTTTGTCCCCTCCCCCGGAAGCCGACATTATACATGACCACAGTGCTCCCGGACACTCATCACAGGTGGTGAAGAAAGTCTCAGAGCCACTCCACTGAAATGTGTTTACTGCTGTTGGCTGCTTTGTGGCTTCCCTTGCAACATTGTTGAAAGACTTAAAACACCCCCCGCCCCGCGCCCATCGCAGGGAACACACAGCACAGGCCAATTTTGCTGATCCAATAATGGCAGGTAGGGACCATGTTGACACTGAAAACATTAGAGGTGATCTCCTGGTCCGCTCCGGCCGCCTCCCCAGCTGGCTGCAGACACGAGATGCGCCTCCAGCTCTGCACCAGCTGGGTCTCCTGCAGAGAAGCCGTCTTTGTCTCGCCCTTGCCTGGTGCAGCCAGGACAGGGATGGCCACGCCGAATGATGCTGACAAAGGAAGAAACCGACTTGTGACCCAGTGTCCCAAATTCCCATCCTCAAGATAAGAGTGGGCAAACAGATCTATAAATAGTGCTTCCTGAGGCACTTCAAGGACTCGGCAGGCGTGGGCGCCTCACTTGTCCCTTGCCCTGCGTGGAGCTGGCGGGCTCTCTCATGGGACCTTTGGGAGCCCAGATGCTGGAGCCCTTCCTGCCTTTCTCCACCTTGCGCTGAACCACAAACACAGAACCTTCAGCAGCCACGAGATGGTTCTCACCCCTCCCCCTCCCCTCCCCTCCCCTGCAGCCCTGCAGCTACCTGGAAATTAACATGGGGGCAGAGGGGCCCTCCTTCAGGTCTCTGATTCCCTGTTCACCCCCATTAGAGTGAGACGCCTCCACCAGGCTGACAGAACACATCCAGAATTCCAGGCGTGGTGGTGGGCTCCGTCTTGCCCTGCGGGTCCCCCTGCATGACTTCCCACCTGCTGATGTGAGCGGGAGGCAGGGGACCCACTGCCGTAACCAGTCTGTAGTTACTGGACTCGGTCTTGGTCAGGGTTCTCCTCTCGGCTACCAAAGAGATCATGTTTGTTAGAGCTTGTCAGGCATTTTGTTCTCACCTTCTCTCTCTCTGATAATGTTCATCATCAGCTCGAATTCAGAAGAGGTGCCCAGAGGGACACTAGCCCCGGATAAACACCACTGTCCGGTGCCCCCATGACCCGATGATGACAGGAACTCACAATTATAGAATGGTCACCGGGCCAGGCTCTATGGAAAAGCCTTAGCGGATTTGTCTCTTTTAATCCTTGCAGTAACCGGATGGAATACTAACTATTATTATCCCCACTAGGAAACGGGTGCTCTGAGAGGTCAAGTACCTGGTCTAGGATCACAGAGGGAGTGAGTAGTGGAACCCGAGCTCCTCACCATAGCTCCACACAGCTGCCATCAGGGGTCTTCGGACACAAAAAGGGTCCTGCCAGGATGTCCCCCTGGAGGACTGATAACATAGCCACAACCTTACCCATACACCAGAGGCTCCAGCCGTGAACTAAGATGAGCCCCACAAAGTGATCAGCTCTTGGGGCCACAGAGTCACCACAAGAGTGGAGCTGGAAGGAGCCTTGGGAACTCCAGGACCACCCCCTCCTTTTACAGGTGAATTGCGAGGATGCTTGGGCCCCACACGTTAGCTGGTAAAGCATCCGAGACCATGCGGGAACAGCCCTTCCGCCTGTGGCCCTCCACTTTGGGGTTGGCTCTTCTGGCCGACTGGGGCAAGAGAAGTCAACTTGATATGGAATGGGACCTGCTCAAGTTCTGGTTCAGATCCAAATATCCTGCCTTTTTCCAGAATTGGCTCAGCCCTCCGGAGGCCCCCCAAGTTGAACATGGCAGCACAGTGGCCTCCAGAATGGGAGGCTGCTGGTGACCACATTTGGCCTCTAGACCGGGCAAGGAGCTCCCCCTGTTCACAGCTGGGTTTCTCTGCAGCCTCTCCTCTCCTGCAGCCGCAAGCCAGTAAGAGGACCTTTATTCGTCATCTTCATTCCCGGTAGTTCTATTTCCATGGCTACTCCATGAATGCTCAAGCTTTCCTTACATCCTCAACGGGCTGAGCTGCCGGCCCTAAAAATCCTGAACCAGAAGCCTCTGTGGGTCAGGTAACCTCCATCCTGGTCTTTCCTGTAGTTTCCAGCCCCAGGTTACCCCATCAGATGCTCTCAATACCACCCAAAACTTATCTTTCATGGCACTCATCAAAGTTATAAATCATACCGGGTGGATGGATGGTTTTTCTATTACTCACCTCTCACCCCAGGCTTTAAGCTCTGTGAGGTCAGAAGCCAAGTCTGTTTTATTCATAAGAATACCCCTGAGTTCTGAGCGCCGGGCTGACCGGCATGTAGAAAATGCCCAGCAAATTGTTGTTGGAACACCCTGGAGGGTGGGTGGATATTGAGAGAGTGAGTGGAAACATCTCTAGGATGCCAGATTACCAGAATGGTCTCTGAGGTTAACAACATCCTACTGTGCAGAAAGGTGAGGCTAGGAGGGGCCTTCATCCTTTCCCCACCCTCCTTCCCCATCTGCAGTCTGTCCTGCTACAACCCCGGAGGCCTCCTGCTAAAAATGCCCCCAAATGCTTCCCTTCTTAACCAGCAGCCCCTTGAGTTAGCGGCAACCTCAAGTGGTCGTCAATGAGTCTACATTCTCTCTTCTACTCACTTGGGTTGTTGCCCTCCTTCCTCTGCCTGCTGCCCTAAGGAAGGCTTTATGGGGTATCCCATTAACTGAGCGGGGAAGCCAGTGAGTGGGCTGGAGTGGATAGCCTTCATGCGCTACGCAGAAGGAGAACAATCTGGGGTTGATGCTTTATCTTGGGGTTCCCCCAAGGTGAGGAGGTGGACAGAGGAGAGAGAGGATAGTTGATTCTCAGAGACATCGGTTTCCTCCTGCCACTTCTCTGCTGGTGACCCATGGGACTCTGTAGGCACCTTCTCCAAGTCCTTGGTGCAGGATCTAAAACAGTGTGAGCAACTGATGGGGCATTTACAGAAGCTTTTCCACAATCATGATGGCAAAGAAAACCATAAGGACACTGACACTTTTTTTTTTTTAAGATTTTGTTTATTTATTTGACACAGAGAGAGAGACAGCGAGAGAGGGAACACAAGCAGGGGGAGTGGGAGAGGGAGAAGCAGGCTTCCTGCCAAGCAGGGAGCACAATGCGGGGCTCTTGATCCCAGGACCCTGGGATCATGACCCAAGCCGAAGGTTGACCCTTAATGACTGAGCCACCAGGCAGCCCGGGACCTAGACACTATTAGAGAAAGGAAAGGCTCTCAGGAGTGCCCTGGGTAGCTCAGTTGGTTGGGAGGTAGACTCCTGATTTCGGCTCAGGTCATGATCTCAGGGTTGTGGGATTTAACCCTGAGATTAGGGCACTTAGTAGGCACCCAAACTAGAATGGTAGTTGGGAGGGGAGTCTTTACTTTCTTTCTTTCCGTGCTCAGATCAGCCTATGCTTGGGATTCTCTCTGTCCCTCTCCCTCCATCCGTCCCCTGCTCCCACGCTCTACATAAATGAATAAATAAATAAAATCTTTGGGGGAAAAAAGGAAAGAAAGAAAGTAAAGACTCCCCTCCCAACTACCATTCTAGTTTGGGTGCCTACTAAGTGCCCAGCACTGTCTGCGTTATTTCACTGGCCTTCCATGGCCCCGTTGTACAGATGAAACACAAGGCCTGCAGAAATTCGGCACTAGCCAAGAAGGGGTTCAAACCCACTCGTGGGCTATGCATCTGTTTTCTCTGTTCCCTGGGACCTTGACAGTAGGGGCCCCAGATGCCATTCAGTGCAGCTCTGACCTAAGCAAAAGCTGCTTCCATCATATCCCAGGATCACAGGTGGCCCCGGAATCTGGGGTAGGTATCCTGCCTGCCTCCTCCTTACCCACTTTGAAATCCAGGTTCCTGTGACTTCCTCAGTTTTCATGTGGGTTCAGTCCATGGGTCAGGGCTCCACGTGCTGGGAGCTCTGGGGGACAGCCTTGGCAGGAGGGTTCCCCAGCCAGCCAGGCTGACCCCCAAACCCCACTCTGTCTCTTGAACTATGCCCATACCCTCACCCTTGGCTCCTCTGAAACCTACCCCCCAGCACTTGCATAAGAGAAGCAAGCCCCTACCTAGCATGGGGGGGAGGGTGGTTGCCTTTTTCTTGTTGTTCCTACTCCCCCACTCCCACCAGCTAGTGAGGAGGGGGAGGTGATCCATGGGCAGACAGCTCTCCTCTGTCCCCTCCCCAGGTAAACTGCTGTGGGGGAAGCAGGGCACAGAGCGGGGTGGGCTGGTCCCAGAGGGCCCCCCAGCACAACACCAACTTTGCCTCTGGGCACTGTCTATCCTCTCCCTATCCCCCCAAAAGAAGGTGGGGATGGGAAGGAGGCGGGGCTCAGAGAAGGGGCGCAGCAGCCTCACCTTGGTCCTGCTGACTCCACAAAGCTGGCTCCACCGGCAGCAGCCCGGCGTGAAGACTCGCTGGGTCTGCAGCGCCCCCTCCACCCCGCGTGCCTGCCTGTCCTTCCACAGCACACCGCCCCAGGCTCAGCGATGCTGGTGGCAGGCCGTTTTCCCTCCTTACCGCGCAGCGTCCGCAGCACAGACCCGCACCTGGCCATGACCAAGCCCCGTGGCCATGCGCCATCACCGCCCCAGAGCCAGGGGCAGTTGGTGGGCACCCAGCGCGGGCGCCACATGGGTGGGACAGGATCCCTGCCCTCTAGGGGCTTCTCATCCACAGGAGCCGCGGACCAGATGTGGGAGAGCAGTCGCTTTCCCAGGGAGATGTGGTAAATTGCACGCGAAGCCTCTGAAACACGTGCCCAAGGTGGGCTGCGGGGCCACGTGCCCACCCTTGACACCACCACCTTGGCCGGGCTGCTCCCGCCTCTCCCGCCCGCGGTCCCCTGGAGATCCTCCCTCCTCTTCGACCTCGGTCTTTACTGTAAGATGGTACCTTGTTACCCCACGCAGCAGCCCGCCTTCTAATGGCCCGACACCTCCTGCTGGGGCTCAGCTGGGTGTCCCAACCTGGCTGTAAGTGCCCCCAGGGCAGCCAGCGCTGCAGCCCCCACGCACAGGGAGAGGTCAAAAGACAACTCTGCGAGGGGTCATTGGGGCCACCAGGGCTAATCCTGTGGGTGGGAGGCGATGTGGCCTGGGAATGGAGCTTCCTACCACCGGGTTTTGCAATGGGGGGACCCAGTGGGGAGCGGTCAGAAGGCCCTTAACCCCCCGGGCGGGAGAGTCCTTTTGCCGCTCGCCCTCTGGGCAAATCCACCCATCGCTGGGGCAGCGGAGGCTGAGGCGAGCTGCGCTCACTCCACCCTGGGAGGTGGCCGCCCAACGCCCGAGGAGGCTTGGGAAATGGGCGAAGTGGTCAGACTGGTTTCCGGAGCCGGGCTCGGAATCCACGCGGGCTGGCAGGCGTTGGTGGGGGAGGACTGAACCCCGCCAGCGGCATCAGAGGCCACCCCGGGACGCTTTGTTTTCCACCCTCCAAGGCCACCCTGCGGGGTGGAGGTGGGGGAACAGCAGGCAGCCCGTTGGGGAAACTCGGTCGTCCTGCGTGTGCCTGCAGGCTGCTCGCCCTCCAGCCGGCTGGTGCTCAGCCCCCTCCCGCGGGGGCCGTGTTGGCCAAGAGTGCCCAAGGTGGGAGCTCCCGGTCCACAGCGAGCCTGGGCTTTGAGCCCGATATGTGAAACAAGTAAGAGGAGGGCAGAGGAATGTGAAGAAGAGTCCAGCTCCGCCACTAATCTGAATGGCCCTGCACGAGTCATTCCTTCTCCCAGCCTGCTTCCTAGTCCCCCACGGTCCCCTCCAGTCAGACACTCATAGCTGTCCAGGGGGACCCGGCGGGTACAAGGGGAAGGAGGGCGCCACAGCCCGTGGCCCTGTGCTCCCACAGGGTTGGGCAGTTCTGAGGAAACTCAACTAGTCGTTGGGGACCGTGGGCATTCCCATCTCCTCCGGGCGCTGGAGCCTCCACGACGGGAAAATGGAGTCTTCAAATTTCCTACCACGCACTAGCGAGGCACTGGTGGCCCAGGCTGGCAGGCGCCAGGTTCTCCGAGCTCTCTGGGCTGAGGAAGGGGCGCCTCCTCCCCCCAGACACCCCACAACCCCCTAAGTCTGGAAGTCCAGGGCCGGGGCATTGAGGGAAGGGGTCGAGCAAGCTGGGGGACTGGAGCGAGACAGCACTGCCATCCCAGAAAATGGAGAGCCCAATTTCCCGTTTGCAGCAGCTGCTGGGCAGCTAGGGGGGTCTCGAGAGCCGCCCCTGCTGCGGTCTTCTTTGAGGTTCCTCGGTGCAAAGACGCGGGCGTGGGGTGGGCGCTACGCGGGGGCCGTGGGGCTCCCGGATTAGCGACCCCCCCCC
>ML108189.1:54284-106870 GCA_003697995.1 Taxidea taxus jeffersonii | reverse complement strand
TTTTTTATGTATATACTCGCTCTTTCTCATTTTCTTCTTTTTTAACACCAGCTGCAATTTGCATTTTGCTAAAACTAGCTTCAATGAGATATGAAGTATCTCATTAAATTTTTTGGAGTGACCGCTTGAAGATTAGTTAGGAGAAGAGTTCTTAAAATGAAGCTCCCTGCTCTGAGAAAATGGTCACCTGTCATGTACTGTGGGTGATGATTAAGAGAAAAATCAACCCTTGTGAGTTTGTCTTTACTAATTTTCTGGATGTTAGTTTTCCTCCTTTGCAAAGAAAAGCAACACTGATCATAGAACGGGAGTTGGCCAAACCTCTTCTAGGTCCCAGGCTCTGTAACTGGCTCTCTTCTATGATTCCGTGAGGTATGTATTATTCTCCCCTTTGTACTCACAAGGAAACTGAAGCCAGAGGATGTGAGTTACTTGCCCAAAATCATTCGGCTAGTGTGGAATGGAGCCTGGATTGAAATCCAGGTCTGACCCCAAAGACTATGTATGCCCTTCTCACGTGACAAGTAATAGCCATGACCCCACATTTTTTAAAGCGATGCATTATTATTCCCTTTCATTCCCAGAGAAAGGTGGTTTTTACACACTGGTGAGATAAAAGATAGCTTTTCCACCTGTAGGGTTTTTGTGAGTTTTTTTGCAATTTCTTTTTTTTTTTTTTTGCAATTTTTTTATTTTTTATTAGCATATAATGTATTATTAGCCCCAGGGGTACAGGTCTGTGAATCACCAGGTTTACACACTTCACAGCACTCTCCATAGCACACACCTTCCCCGATGTCCATAACCCCCACCACCGTCTCCCTACCCCCCTACCCCCAGCAACCTTTGGTTTGTTTTGTGAGATTAAGAGTCTCTTATGGGGTGCCTGGGTGGCTCAGTGGGTTAAAGCCTCTGCCTTCGGCTCCGGTCATGATCCCGGAGTCCTGGGATCAAGCCCCACATCGGGCTCTCTGCTCAGCAGGGAGCCTGCTTCCCTTCCTCTCTCTGCCTGCCTCTCTGCCTACTTGTAATCTCTGTCTGTCAAATAAATAAATAAAACCTTTAAAAAAAAAAAAGTCTCTTATGGTTTGCCTCCCTCCCGATCCCATCTTGTTTCATGTATTCCTTTCCTACCCCCCAAACCCCCCATGTTGCCTCTCAACTTCCTCATACCAAGGAGATCATATGGTATTGTCTTCCTCTGATTGACTTATTTCACTAAGTATAATACCCTCTAGTTCCATCCACATCATCGCAAATGGCAAGATTTCATTTCTTTTGATGGCTACATAGTATTCATTGTATATATATATACCACCTCTTCTTTATCCATTCATCTGTTGATGGACATCTAGGTTCTTTTCATAGTTTGGATATTGTGGACATTGCTGCTATAAACATTCGGGTGCACGTGCCCCTTCGGATCACTACATTTGGATCTTTAGGGTAAATACCCAGTAGTGCAATTGATGGGTCATAGGATAGCTCTATTTTCAACTTTTTGTGGAATCTCCATGCTGTTTTCCAGAGTGGTTGCACTAGCTTGCATTCCCACCAACAGTGTAGAAGGGTTCCCCTTTCTCCACATCCTCTCCAACATCTATCATTTCCTGACTTGTTAATTTTAGCCATTCTGACTGGTGTGAGGTGGTATCTCATTGTGGCTTTTATTTGTATTTCCCTGATGCCAAGTGATGTGGAGCACTTTTTTATGTGTCTATTGGACATTTGGATGTCTTCTTTGCAGAAATGTCTGCTGCCCTCTGCCCATTTCTTGATTGGATTATTTGTTCTTTGGGTGTTGAGTTTGATATGTTCTTTATAGATTTTGGAGACTAACTCTTTATCTGATATGTCGTTTGCAAATATCTTCTCCCATTCTGTCAGTTTTGTTTTTGGTTTTGTTAACTGTTTGTTAACTGTTTCCTTTGCTGTGCAAAAGCTTTTGATCTTGATGAAGTCCCAATAGTTCATTTTTGCCCTTGCTTCCCTTGCCTTTGGTGATGTTCTTAGGAAGAAGTTGCTGTGGCTGAGGTCGAAGAGGTTGCTCCCTGTGTTATCCTCAAGGATTTTGATAGATTCTTGTCTCACATTGAGGTCTTTCATCCATTTTGAGTCTATTTTCATGTGTGGTTTAAGGAAATGGTCCAGTTTCATTTTCCCTGCATGTGGCTGTCCATTTTTCCCCACACCATTTGTTGAAGAGACTGTCTTTTTTCCATTGGACATTCTTTCCTGCTTTGTTGAAGATTAGTTGACCATAGAATTGAGGGTCTATATCTGGGCTCTCTGTTCTGTTCCACTGATCTATGTGTCTGTTTTTGTGCCAGTACCATACTGTCTTGATGATGACAACTTTGTAATAGAGCTTGAAGTCTGGAATTGTGATGCCACCAATTTTGGCTTTCTTTTTCAATATTCCTCTGGCTATTCGAGGTGTTTTCTGGGTCCATATAAATTTTAGGATCATTTGTTCCATTTCTTTGACGAAAATGGATGGGATTTTGATAGGACTGCATTAAACATGTAGATTGCTTTAGGTAGCATAGACATTTTTGCAATATTTGTTCTTTCAATCCATGAGCATGGAACATTTTTCCATTTCTTTGTGTCTTCCTCAATTTCTTTCACAAGTACTTTATAGTTTTCTGAGTACAGATTCTTTGCCTCTTTGGTTAGGTTTATTCCTAGGTATCTTATGGTTTTGGGTGCAATTGTAAATGGGATTGACTCCTTAATTTCTCTTTCTTCTGTCTTGTTGTTGGTGTAAAGAAATGCAATTGATTTCTGTGCATTGATTTTATATTCTGACACTTACTGAATTCCTGTACAAGTTCTAGCAGATTTGGAGTGGAGTCTTTTGGGTTTTCCACATATAGTATCATATCATCTGCAAAGATTGATAGTTTGACTTCTTCTTTGCTGATTTGGATGCCTTTAATTTCTTTTTGTTGTCTGATTGCTGAGGCTAGGACTTTTAGTACTATGTTGAATAGCAGTGGTGATAATGGACATCCCTGCCGTGTTCCTGATCTTAGCGGAAAAGCTCTCAGTTTTTCCCCATTGAGAATGATATTTGCAGTGGGCTTCTCATAGATGGCTTTGATGATATTGAGGTATGTACCCTCTATCCCTACACTTTGAAGAGTTTTGATCAGGAAGGATGCTGTACTTTGTCAAATGCTTTTTAAGCATCTATTGAGAGTATCATATGGTTCTCATTGGGGTGTTCTTGATCAGAAAATGTAAGTCACCACTAAGTGCATGAAGAGCTGTCAGGATTTCATTTATTCCCAAACACATGAAGACTACTTTCCTAGCCTCCTCACCCTTCCTGTGGATGACCAGGAAATTCCCACACTCATTCCCCAACCAAAGTATTAAAATGAGATTTAAAGAGTGGAGAAACCAAAGGCTTCATGTGTACGACCACACATACATGTGTGTGTGTATGTGTGCACGTGCTCACAAGCACACACATCATGCCTCCCCCATGAGTTCTCCTCGAAGTGCTACCCCCCAGGAACACCAAGGTCAGCCACCATTATCTGACATTTGGAGAGAGCTGGAATGGGCTGTCTTTTCTTGACAAAAGCCAGACCAGGCAAGGAACAGAATGCAAATATCTATAAAAACCATGTCAGGGAAATAGAGTGTTCTTATCAATGACATGTTAGGGGGATGAATAAAAACTGCTGACTTAGCTCCAGACACCAGGATGGAGCATTTATCCAACAGATAAATGAGTAAGGCTGGTCCCACACTGTGTCTGAATCTAAAGTGGAAAACAAGACTTCTACCAGTCCCTCAGGCCCATTCAGTATCTTCAACAGGATGTGGGATGACGTTTATCTCCCTAATGTCTCACTTCCACTCTTCTTCTTGGTCAGAGATACTTTTCACTTCAATGTTTCTTTTCCCCTCCTTCCACCAAAAACCACTCTCAAAAAAAAGGATTTTCTTCATTTGTTACCACTAAGATGAAAATTAATGATGTGACCCAATATGCTTCCTATTCCAGGGGTTCCTGCCTCATAAACAGGGACAAATATAACAAATACTTTTAATTGCCTCTGGTTTTGTTCCTTAATGGAGAAGCCAGTTTTTTCCTTCCTAATTCCTTTTTATCACGAAAGGTAACTAAACCATGAGGCGGAGAAGGAGGAGGAAATGACAGAGGCAACGTCCCAGCCAGTCAGAGAGGAGAGGCACAGAAAACACCTGCCCTTCCTTGATGAAGGGCTAGAACAGAAGGGGAAACTGAGGTAAAGCAAGACAATTAAGCTCCAGATACCTTTTCTTTCTCCACCAGCTACCTCAAAGATGAGGTGAGTTCAGAAACATCCAGAACATTGGAACTGGTGGCCCATCTCATTCAGCATCGCATTGGGGAAGTTGTGGTCCAGAGGTGAACCTTAGCCTTCAGCTACACATAATATTCAGTTTAGGGTATAAGAAAAGGGGAGCTGGGCTAGGGTGTCAGTGGGAGCTTATAAACAGACCCAGGCATAAGGAGACTGTTTAAATTATTATACCTGGATAAATTTACTACTGGGTTAACCATGAGAAAATATCAATATTCAACATGTTTTGACCCACAAAAGAGCTATTTTGTATGGTTCTACCTGAAAGACTGGAGCAGGGGTTCATAAGGAAGATCAGATCAGTTAAACTGTACATCTCAGTTCTCTGTACATGAGTATAGTGAGAGTAAATGATTAACCTTGCTACATAAAGGGCAAGCATAGAAGAGATTGTTGGTCCTCTTCTCCAATCCTCCTTTCCTCCTTCCTTTCTTCTCCCTGGTCTATAGCCTGGAAAGCTGACCTCTGTGGGCTTTATCAACAGCCTCCTGGCCCTCCTGGCCCTCCAGCCTCCCGTTGGGAACACAGGGGAAGGGAGGAGAATGGAATGATGGTATTATTCCTGTTTCCCTCTCTACAAGGTCACGTAGCTATGTTCCTCCACCATAGGTGGCCGGTCCTCCCACATTCTCTCCAAGACTCTCTACTTTGAATCCTTTCCCTCCCCTCATCCCTTCAGCCTGGTATCAGCTGTCTCTCCACTGTTCTTGGCCCCAGACCACTGCACCCACTCCTTGTACTTCTCTTATATGCTGCCCAGTTTTGTAAAGTATCCTAATTCCAGTGGGTCATCTGCTTCTGCCAGGACCTAACTGATATACAAGAGAACTAAAATATTTTTTAAGATTTTATTTATTTGGGAGAGAGAGAGAGAGAGAGATTGAGAATCTGAAGCAGACTCTGCACTAAGCACAGATCTCAATGAAGGGCTCAGTCCCACAACCACAAGATCATGACCTGAGCCAAAACCAAGAATCAGACCCTCCACAGACCGACCCACCCAAGTGCCCTTGGAACTAAACTATTTTAAGCAGTGCCTCTGTATCAAGCACTGACCTAAACATATCACATATGTCATCTCATTCCATCTTCATAAGAGCCCAATGAAGCAGCTATTATTATTATTCCCATTTTACATATGAGAAAATTGAGGCTCAAGGAGTTAAGTAACTTGCCCAAGAATGCAGAACTAGTGAATGAATTAGACTGGTTCTAAAGCCCATGCTCTTGCCTCTGTTAGAGAATAAATATGCAAGGCAGAATTTGGAGATGCCACTGACGTGTGTTTTGTTGTTGTTTTGCTGCGGTTGAATTTAAATTCAATTAATTAACATATAATGTATTACTGGTTTCAGAGGTAGAGGTCAATGATTCATCAGTCTTATATAATGCCCAGTGCTCATCATATCACGTGCCCTCCATAATGCCCATCATTCAGTTACCCCATCCCCTCACCCCCTCCCCTCCAGCAACCCTCAGTTTGTTCCCTGTGATCAAGAGTCTCTTATGGTTTATGGAGACATCACTGATGTTTGAACTAAATCTTAAAGGACAGAATTTTGTTGGGCAGACAATCATAGAAAGGGAAGGGAATTTGACATGAAAGAGCACAAAGGAAGGAGAAAGTACCCAGGGCTGTAGCCACAAAAATACTTGTGACTTGGATTTTACTGTGTCCTTCTCAAATAGTCAAATCTGAAAACAACCAGCAAATGTCAAGGGTCTGCTGCAATTGGGTATTAGTGGATTTTTGGATGCGCCTGGCAATGTGGTGAGATGAGCACAGGCTGGATCAGATCCAGAAGGTAAGGAGGGCCAACATGAACATTGGGTCAGCTAGGGTTGTGGTGGCAAGCAACAGAAACCAGCTTGGCTAAGATCAGCAGAAAAGGAATTTCTTAGAAGGAAACAAGTTAGCTCCAAGAGTGAGGAAGAGCTGAAGAAGGGCACACAATGTCAGTCCCACCAATGACAGTGGGGACTTACTGGTCTTGTTTAACCCCAAATCCCCAGGACCTCAAATAGCATACACTAAATAGTGACTGAATAGATGATCAATGACTAAACACATCAGGCTTCAGGAGAGACAGGAACAAATGCCACTCAAGATCTGGAACAGAAGCCAAGGGACAGTCTCTTCAGGGTGGGACCCACACATGAAGGAGTTCCATGCTTTTAAGTTGGGGGTCTCGCTTCTCGAGGTTGAATTTCCCATGACAGACTGGCCTTCTGGCCTTACTCACACCACATACCCCTTTCTGGCTAACTAGCTAGAGAGCTGGTGCCTTCAATGACTGTCCCACAGGAATACAGGACAAGGGAGAGGTAGCTCTCCAAAGCAAATTCAGGGACCTGTTACCAGCAGAAGGGAGAATGGATGCTACAACGGCAAAGACACTCTTCATACCCGTCCCAGCTACCACCAGTTTATCTAGGGTTGTAAAGCCCTAGCGGGTAAGAGATTAATGTCTTTCAGCAAATGGTCCCTGATTTTGCTGATCCCCTTTTCCACTGAATAGTAGGTCCATTAGTGACATCCGGAGAGACTCCATACCTTCCTGGCCAATTTCAGTTATTAGAACAACTCCTTTTCAGTATTAAAGGCTAAGTTCTGGGGGGTGCCTGGGTGGCTCAGTGGTTGAGCCTCTGCCTCTGGCTCAGGTCTTAGTCTCAGGGTCCTGGGATGGAGCCCACATCGGGCTCTCTACTCAGCAGGGAGCCTGCTTCCCCATCTCCCTTTGCCTACCTCTCTGTCTACTTATGATCTCTCTCTCTGTCAAATAAATAAATAAACTCTTTTAAAAATAAAGGCTTAATTCTAGGACACCTGGGTAGCTCAGTCAGTTAAGTGTCTGCCTTTGGTTCAGGTCATGTGATCCCAGGGTCCTGGGATCGAGTCCCGCATTGGGCTCCCTGCTCAGCGAGGAGCCTGCTTCTCCCTCTGCCTCTGCCTACAGATCCCCCTGCTTGTCTATGTGACTCACTCTCTCTCTCTGACAAATGAATAAATAAAATCTCTTTTCTTTTTAAGGCTTAGTTGTATTCACCATACTCCTGTTACTAATCTCAAATTTATGCCAGTTTCAACTGGATTCAAAAAATTTTATACATGGCTCCCACTGTGACCATTGCCAAGGACCCAGAGATGGCTAAGTCATGAGTATTATTTGGAGTATGATAACGCCAAAGAAGCAGACAAGGAAGCAGCAGACAAGGAAGAGTGAAAAATGCAGTGTGAAAGCTTCGTCCAAGATGCAGAGGTCGGGTAGGGAAGGCAGAATGATTAGCTCCTCAGAAGAGGGGCAGGAATAAGAGAGGGCAATCTGGAAGTAGTAACATCTGAACCACACACACAGAGGGTCAGCCAGGCATCCCCAGCAAGAAAGACACTCCGGGCGGAATTGGTCAGGAGAGCAAGACGACTCAGAGCCCCAGGTTCAAAGAATTCTCAGATCAGCAGAGGAAACCAGGAACAGTGTCTCCAAAGCCAGGCTGAGAGATGCCCATGTAGTAGTCTTCATGGGATTAATTCTTTCATCAACTCCTTCAAGAGCCCTGAGAAGTGAAGGTCAAGGGAGGCACTTGTGCAGGGAAGTAGGTGAAGAAAACTGAAGTGCGTGGTGTTCAGGTAAACTCAGTAGATTTGAGGAAAGACATGGCCCACATGGAAGCCTTGGGCTTTCTCTCACACCAGCCACTCATTTTAATTCTGCTTTCAGGACGGGGCAGAGCCACTATTAAAGTAAAATAAATAGGGGCGCCTGGCTGGCTCAGTGGGTTAAAGCCTCTGCCTTCGGCTCAGGTCATGGTCCCAGGGTCCTGAGATCGAGCCTGCTCCCCCCTCTCTCTGCCTGCCTCTCTGCCTACGTGTGATCTCTGTCTGTCAAATAAATAAATAAAATCTTAAAAAAAAAAAAAGGCAAAATAAATAAAAAGTACTCTCTGGTGAATGCCAGAAACATGTGTCCAAGCTTCTTTCAAAATCTAACAGGCATGGGGCTCCTGTGACTGAAGCCTTGAAGGGAGATGGTTACTTCTGTTTCCTTTTGAATCCATTCATTTCTCTGGAGGCTGAGATACTCAAGATGATGGGCAAAGAATGCTTGCCTAATGTGTCACATGGGGAAGTACTTAAGTAGCTTGACAATTATTTCCAATCTGACCAGTGGATCACAGCTACGATGATTTAGGAGACAGAAGTGAATTTCCAGATGATGCATTTCCCAGTAACAATTCTAATTAATCGATGTTTTATGGGCAATTCTCACATTCTACTAGATATAACTAAGGACTTTCTTAGCCCTTTGGACTAATACTGTCTTATTTAGCTCCATGTGACAATAAGAATGTCATTTTTCTGGTTTAGAAGTCTTCATTTATTCCATTTTCTCTAGAGTGGATGCACTCAGGTGCATTTGAGCCATTGATTGTCTATCTCTCTCCATTCAAACTTGGTCTGGGGAAGCAACATTCTTGTCTCCTTTCATTCAGAACAGGGCCTGGCCCATAGCAGAAGCTCCAGAAAGACCCGGAATTCAACAAAAGAAGAGCTATCGTAGGAACATAAGAGGTTGGGTTCTGGAGTCAGAAACCTGATTCAAATCCTAGTTTCACCGTTAACTAGCTGTATAAGCTTCGGTGGACAAGACACCATCTGTCTGGAAGTCTCCATTCTTTCACCTTCACTGTGGGATAAAACACTTCCTTCACCAGATACGTTATTGGGATGTGAAAGAATGAACATGAAAAAGGCTGGCACCATTGTAGGGTATCAATAAATCCTAGTGGAACGGAGACTTCAAGCAGTGCTAACTAAAATCACCATTACCTAAATCTAGTTCTGGAGTGCCATAGCCTGGTAACAGTTTAACATGGCTAAGCCTTTAGCTAGTACTGATTACAAAAGACCTCAAACTTCGGTGTGTTTTGGAATCTCGTTAAAGTGCAGATCCCTGAGCTCTACCCTTGAAGATACTCATTCATAAAGGCCTGCGTGGAGCCTGGGACTCTGCATTTTTAAGATGTCTTTGAAAGAGAGAGAGCACAGTGGGAAAGACAGAAGGAAAAGGAGAGAGAACCTCAAGAAGATTCCGTGCTGAGCCCAGAGCTTGATGTGGGGCTCGATCTCACTATCCAGAGATCATGACCTGTGTCAAAACCAACAGTCAGACACTTAACCCACTGTACAACCCAGGCACCCCTGGGACTCTGCATTTCTAACAAGTATTTTGGGTGGTTCTGATGCAGGAGGTCTGGGACCAAAACTTGGACAAAAATGAAACTAAGGGCAGCAGAATTGAACTGGCAAAAAAGAGGCTAGGGACGCCCGGGTGGCTCAGAAGGTTAAGCCTCTGCCTTCGGCTCGGGTCATGATCTCGGGGTCCTGGGATCGAGTCCTGCATCGGGTTCTCTGCTCAGCGGGGAGCCTGCTTCCCCCTCTCTTTCTCTGCCTGCCTCTCTGCCTACTTGTGATCTCTCTCTCTGTCAAATAAATAAATAAAATCTTTAAAAAAAAAAAAAGGCTAATAGTCCATAGTCAACCTACATCCTAAAATGGGAGGGAGATGGAAAACAAACAGGAGGGTCTCCACCAGCTTCCCCCACCCCAAACTCACAACAATTGTAGGATTCAGATAGAATGTGGGTATTGTTCAAAGAACGAGGACATCTGTACTGCTGGGGGTGACAGACCTAAGAATATTTCTAAGTGTTTGGATCTTGCAAAAGGCCAAAATGCCTTTTTCTCTCCCTCTCCCTGGGCTATCACTTGAAAGCCTTAAAGCCATGTTTATTTCAAAACAAATAGAATCCACACGTTTGTCCTGTTTAGACTTGCATCAAAAATGTTTTTAATGTTCAATGTTTTAAATTTACAAGCAGGAAAAACCTTTTACCATGAAAACTGCAAGGAGGAATCTGCTTTGGTAAATATATTTTAACGACAGATATTCAGAACTGAAGACACGGGGGCTAAATATGGGGGACAGGGAAGAAGAAAGTTGCAACTCAAAAGCAGTCAAGAACGATTCTTCTGTAGCTGCTTAATCTTTCATTCACTCCAAAGCAAACATTCTCAACTGCTTTGAACTCGTAATTTACTGCTCTTGTGCACATCCTCTGACTGTGGGCATATAAAAAGGGCACATTTTAATTAAGAGTAAGTTAGTTTTGACACCTCATCATGATAGATTACTGTAAGCTACTTTTTAAGAGAGAAGCTTTTTCATGCAAGAGACTTGCCTTTCCTCACAAAGCACAGGGCTATTTATGTTTATTTCTTGAGGCTGAGCCAATCATGTTAGGGAAGTGAAACAGCTGTACCGTCCTGTAGGTCTGAATTTAGTCGATGCTTGTACATGGTTCTCTTCACAGTCAAAGCTAACATCCTAAGAGCCTCAGAGACCAGAGACAACCAAAGTATTTGTGTGACTAGGGACAGAAGAAGTACTACTCGTTGCCCAAAGTGGGACTCTACGTAGCCTCCCTGAGGGGAGAAGCTGAAGACAGAGCTTTGGTAATCTGCCAGATTCTAGAATAGAAAAAAAAACAAAAAACAAAACAAAACAAACAAACAAACAACAACAACAAAAAAACCACATTCTGATAGATTTTCCAGGCTGCCTTGAGGAAGAAGGACATGGGTAGTGGGGACAGCAGAGGTCGGCACACCTAATGTGCTACGCTGGTTTGAAATACCGACTCTCTGCTCTAGTCCAGCAATGTCCTTGGGTGAGCCATGAGTGTCCTTCAAGAGTCCTCTAGAATCCTTATAGGGTTATTCAAAGCGGTGAAACGTATTATAAATGAAAAGCTCAAAGAGGTGGCATACCAGGCTGGCTATGGAAAGGAGCTGTTCACCCAGGTACAGGTAAAAAGTCAATATATTGCCACAGAGAATTTAAAAACAATAATAAAACCCACTAACACTTCACTTGTTTCTTGTTATTACAATCCACAGACGAATCTAAAGGAACCCAATCATTGAATACTTCTCCCACTGGGGGCAGGTGACTCCCACTGTGTCCCCAGTACTCAACTGCCTTACTGACCAGTGCCAAGGAGGTCCTCAGGAAATGCTAGGCCAAATCTGTGTGAAAATAGATCTAGCATAAGACAAAAGCCATTGGGCATGAACCTTGCTATGTCTCCAACTGAGCCCCCAGTTAAGGACAGTAAGAAATGACATCTATGGGATTTTACAAAAATGATTTCTATAACCCAAGTGTCAACTGCCTTTACACACTGTCTCTATTTTCACCCTACACATCACCTCCTCCATAATGAAGAGACTATCTACCCCACAGTCAGTCAGCAATATGGATTTTGTGATGTCTCAAGTGAGATGGAGTTGGTTTCTATCGCACACAAAGTATATCTCTCCAAACCTCCCCATTAGACATCTCCATTTCCCCAAAATTCCTCCTGAGCTACATCCTCTCTGCCTCTCCACTCTTCCCCATACATACTTGAAGCCTCCTCTGGCTGTTGCACATGACTGTGGATCTTTTGTCTGGGCCTCCCTGTATCTCTCCCCTGTTTTAACCAGACCAATTTAGATCCATCCCAGATCCTTCTTGCTCTCTTCAAGATGAGAAAGACCAACAAACATCGGATCCTTCAGTCACCGCATGTTGAGCTGAGTTAATAGTATATAACAACAATGACAGCAATAAGCCTTCCTTTTTCCCCTGTTCACATGTGGAAATTTTTATATTTTTGCCTTGGTGATCACTAATACCCAGAACAGGGAGGGATAGAAAGACATTCCAGTAGCTTTATAATAAATCACCCAGTTGAGTTTTAGTTCATAAAATTAATTAAAACACTCATAAAATAGCCCCGTGGCTAGTAAAAATCATACTGATATTTAGTTCTCTGTTTTTTACACTCATCTTCTCAAAGAACAACCCCGAGGAAAACCAGCAGCTTGAGCTTAATCTCACACATTGCTTTTACTTCCTAAAAAAAGTAAAAACTTCACAACAGCACACACACACTGATAAAACAGAAGCTACATAATAATATTGTGGTAAAAAGAGGAGATAGAGGCCATTTTGAGCCTGACTCTCATTTTATAAAGCTAGAGTTCATGGCTGCAAACAGTAGGAACCACCTAAGCAGAAAAGTGAAGAACTGGAAAGCTATTGGATAGCTCATAGAATCAACATGAAGATTAAAAAATGAACCGAAAAATGGTCAGAAACCAGAGGAGTAGCCAAATGAGAGACAGTCAAGATCATTCCATGGGAATGGTTTCAGACTCTGCCATTGGGGGAGCCAAAAATGGACACTCATCATTATACCACTGGACTCCTACATCCACCACCACTTAAATAATCACTGGCTGTCTTGCTGTCTCGGTACCACACCTTCAAGGGTCAAAGTCCTGTAGCTAATTAATCTCTGATGAAAGAGGCAAGATGATGCAACAGCAAAAAGACAAGTCTCTTAAAAAAATGGAGCTGGGAAAACTGGACAGCTACATGTAAAAGAACAAAACTGGGGGCGCCTGGGTGGCTCAGTGGGTTAAAGCCTCTGCCTTCGGCTCGGGTTGTGATCCCAGGGTCCTGGGATCGAGCCCCGCGTCAGGCTCTCTGCTCAGCCAGGAGCCTGCTTCCCCCTCTCTCTCTATCTGTCCCTCTGCCTACTTGTGATCTCTGTCTGTCAAATAAATAAATAAAATCTTAAAAAAAAAGAATAAAACTGGACCAATCTCTTACATCATACACAAAAATAAACTCAAAATAGATTAAAGACCTAAAATCAGACACAAAGCCACAAAACTCCTAGGAGAAAACAAGGTATGGAGGAAAAGCAACCTGAAGGCACTGCTGGTAGGAACGTAAACTGGTGCAATCACTATGGAAAACGGTATGGAGATTCCTCAAAAAATTAAAAATAGAAATAGCGTATGATCCAGTAATTTAACTACTGGGTATTTGCTCAAAGAAAAAAAAAACCACTAATTTAAAAAGATATATAACTGCTATGTTTACTGCAGCAATGTTTACAATAGCCAATATATGGAAGCAACTCAAGTGTCCCTTCACAGATGAATGGATAAAGAAGATATGGTATGTGTATGTGTGCATATATATATTTGCCTTGGTGATCACTAATACCCAGAACAGGAATGGTGTGTGTGTGTGTGTGTGTGTGTGTGTGTGTGTGTGTGTGTGTATACATATATATATATGGGGTTATTACTCAGCCATAAAAAAGAATGAGATCTTGCCCTTTGCGACAAACATGGGTGGACCTAGAGGGTATAATGCTAAGTGACATAAGTCAAGAAGGACAAATACTGTATGATTTCAGTTATATGAGGAAATCTAAAAAACAAACAAATAAAAAAGCAAAAACAGACCTCTAAATACAGAGAACAAACTGATGGTTATTAGAGGTGAGGGGGGTGGAGGGATGGAAAAAATGAGTCAAGGGGAATGGGAGATACAGGCTTCCAGTTGTGGAATGAGTGAGTCATGGGGGTAAAAGGTACAACAGAGGATAAATGTTCAATGTTATTAGAATATCATGTGGTAACAGATGGTAGCTAGAGCTGTGATGAGCATAGCATAACATATAGACATACAGAATCATTATGCTGTACTTCTGAAAACAATGCAATGTTGTATGTCAACTGTACTTTACCAAAATCAAATAAATGAATAGTAAGATCTACCTATTGGGGAAAAAAAGAGAGTCAAAGTCCTAGATTGGCATGCCCAGCTGGATCAACGATGAGTCACATTCCTAGGGGCAAGGACTCCCTCACACTAACACCTTACATATCTGTGAACACCAAGGGGGTTTCCACAGGTGTCCCAGCCTGCAGTATCAGAGAATCTCTGGGTCGGGAAGTAAGAGGCATGTGGCCCAGGGCCTGGATGAGGTGTAGTCAGATTGAACCTGCATGGGTCTGGTCAAAGTACTCCACATCTGGCCATCTTTTCCAATAGTGGCCAAAATATCAACAAGAATGTGGGTTGGTTGGTTTGGGTTTTTTTCCCCACATACTCCAATATTAACATCCATGACACTGGGTTTTTGCAATATGGCAAGGTCGCAGTAAACCCTATTGCGATGCATTGGCCCTTTCAACTGTAAGCAACAGATCCTGCATTGGTTTTATAGGTATTAACAACAGAACAATCAGAAAATGAACAGGAGCCAGAGGAAGAGAATGAAAATCGTCACAATATCTTTGCACATAAACAAAAGTCATTCTACAACATCATTTTTCTGATTCTGCTTAAACTCTTAAAATTTTGCTAAATATGATTCACAGGCAAAATATAATTTTAATGGTTGGCAGATTGATAGCCAGGACACTTAAAACTCTTGATTGCAGTAACAGTCAAAGTGAAGCTTCAAAGAGCAGAAATAAAATTCATAGGAAAAAAAAAAGAAATTTCACTGCTAAGTACCTAATTGAGCAGAATTTTGATGATCTTCTCTCAAAACTGTCTCAAAGGATACACTTGCCCAATTATTCACATTAACTCCACCCTAACCCGAGAAATCCTATACCACAGAAACGTCACAAAGGAATTAAAGGAAAAAAAGAACAAATTGATGGTAAACAGCTACACGATCAGTTACTGTACTCAATCAGATAATTAAATCTCAGCTGCCTGCACCAGCTAAGTCTCAAATAAACATTTGTTGACAAATAAGAAAATGGATGAGAAAGTCAAAAGGAAAACCAGTTACAGTATTTCTCTATCAGACGATGTTAATACATGGGCCACTATACCTATGTGCTCTGTTTTGACCTTCAAAATAAAGATCTAGTTTTCTGAACTGTAAGATAACAATATCAACAGTAATGAGTTTACTAAACACTGAAGCACAGACGAGGCATATCAGTAAGGGAAGCTTGTGGAAAATGGCGGTGTCTCTTGTTTACGCACATCCTTTGAAGCCCGTGTTCTTTTTAGACAAATCATGGCAAATTGGTTATGCGATCTGGAGCAATTTGGGGTAGAATGGATAAAGGGTGATGATATTCTACAGAGGTGTACAAACACTGGGGATTTATGATCCCAAATAATACAGACTCAAAAAAGTTATGTTGGAAGTAGTCTTAGAACTTCGTCATCCAAATGACCCAATTGAGGAACTGGCCTAATATAACCCCTAGAAAATGGTACTCACATAAGTCTCTGACAGAAAGAAAATGCGTGTAAGGTATAGCAAGGTCTTGAGATCTTGAGAACATACAAGTAAAGCTCTTTCCCAACTTTCTCCAAGGATACCAGCAGAAAACATTTACAGGAATGAGATTCACAGTGAAATATTTTAAAGAAAACTGGAACACCACTCAGCCTTGAGGAAAGACCATGACAGCGAACTTCAAGATTTTTTTTTTTTCCTCTCAGGGTATGATCCATTTCTAACCCACAAAAGGAAAAATTTTAAATGATAAGATTTCATTCTCTTTTTATTCTATTTAAATATAAAGCAGAGAGAAATGTCCTAAAAGGGAAAAAATTAAATAGGCTCCTGAGGGAATGTAGCTAAACTCATTCTGTGGAGATATTTGAAAAGCAGCCTGATTTAACTGTAGCCTAAAGGCAAGAATGGCTGGAACACCTCCAAGACCCCATCAGTCTGGTATCAAACACATCAGCGCTCTCATCAAGTCTTTCATGTGCCTCAGAAGAATTCAGGAAGTTCACTGCTTTTAGAGGTCAAAGTTAAGGAGTCCAAGAATTCTATCTATAGCATTGCCAAGAACCTCAGAGTTTATGAATGGTTCTTAAAGATGGTTGAACAACTTCATGAGGGACAGAGGAAAAGAAAATGTGTTGGTAAAGACTCATGTTCTTTCTAAACATTTCTGTAAATAATTGTATCCCCTTCCTTTAGGTCTGAGGTTTGATTTTAACCTAGCTACAAAACTGAAACTGCGAAGAAAAGGACACTTCAATGAATGGATTCAGACTCTTCCCCCAGCCTAACTCGTCACATCTTTCAGGTCTGTGGCCTGAAGAAAAGCCCTCAAATTCAGAGTTTCTTATACCATTTCAGGTTCTGAGAAATAAGTGTCATCCTCTTCCGTGACCACCCAAGAGGCAAGGTACCTATTCTTTGTTCTCTTGGTTTCCTTAAAGACTAGCTTTTTCATCTACAACCCCTTTGGTGTCTAACTTCCATCTCTCCTTATTATCTTGACTGCACTAGAACTATCTTACACTACACCATATACAGATCCCCTGAAAGATCCCTTTTCTTACTCTATCACTCATCAAGACCCTGTATCCCTAGGCATTTCTGGGAAGGATGAATTTCAATAAACAAAACATTGAATTGGTAAAGCATTAAGGTTCTACTTCAGCATCAATGTTGGCCCAACGCATCCCATTTTCTGCCAGTTTTATCTTCATATAAACTATTCCCAAGAGCTGAGACCAATAATGTTCACATCTTGGGTCAGGGAAAATTTCTACCTGCCAGCTATAATGCCACTCTCCTTTCTTTACCCAGGGAAGCATAAAAGCAAGTAAAAGTGATGTCATTGTAAAGAAATTTTTGAATTCATTCTCATTTATTTGGTTAGAAAGTAAATTGCTTGCAAGCCTGGCCACTTTAACTACTAATGATGTTATGAAACTTGTTGGCAACCCAGCTCACGGTGAACACTGACCTGCAATTAAGAGTTATTGAAATCTTCAGAGCATGGCGAGTACAAATTTTCATAAAAACATTTCCTGACTGGATTGGTTTTGGTCTCTGCATTTTAAGGTTAATTTGGAGAAAGTACCCAAGAACCTGTAACTGAATTTTTTTTTTTTTAAGTCTTAGAAGCATTTCAAGCACGGCTAAAGGAAGGTTCTGATTCTATTAGCTTCTGACAAACACATGTCCACATGCACAAACACATCAACACACAAGACATTGTCTTGTGTAACTCTAACACTTGAACCAGAGAGTTTATAGCATTTGCCCAGCTATGGGATGAGCTGTGGGATGCCTATTGGGGGTGCAGAGGAGGGGCAACCCCAGAGGCAGGCCCTCTTCCACAATGTGTTTGAAAAAATTAATTCAGCAAACGATAGGTTTACTAGTTCTCCTACCTGTACAGTAGGAAGCTCCAAGTTTAATCACAGCAATGGAACAAAGAGGCACAAGGTAAGTAGGCCGATTGGCTGTCTGTTTCTCCCTTTCTCTCAATATCTAATGCTCTTTGATCTCTCCAATCTTAATATTCCCAGATCATACTCATTATCTATGGGTCAGGGAGAGGTAGGAAGGGGAATCAGTAACATTCCTATGGGAAGAATCTTTTACACTAGGGGTTCCTAGGGTTTATGCTGCCATTTATCAGAAGCTCTCCACATGGGGGCGCTATACTGGGTTCTGTCGGTTTAAATTCTTTAAATTCTCACAACAGTCTTCCCAATTGTTTTCTAATAATGGAGGAGTCAGATGCTGAGAAGGTGTAAACGTCTTGCCCAGGGACCCAAGTGAAATATTCCAAAGCCCATGCTCTGTCCACAGACTATGCTATAAAAGGCCCACTTTTGGATCTTTGGTCCACCTTCAAAGGTGGCCTAAGAGCCATTTTTCAGAACTTGAATCACCACTTCATGGAGGACATTGTCCATTTGTTCTTTCCACTAAGGCTCAAACAAAACAATAGGAGCATAAATTGCATTGAAAAAAAAATGGGGGTAGACAAGTTGATCATGATCCACTGAAACAGGGAGCTGGGAAATGGGTGGATGCCCCATCTTTAAGAGCACTTTCAAGGGCAACAGCCACTGTCCATCTGAAGTTGTTTAGAGAAAACACAGGGAATATTTTTTCTTTCAAGGTCAACTGATGCAACGTGAAAAGGGGAATCATGAGAGTACTAATTGCCAAGATTGAATGTGCTGATAGTTCTGAGCTTGACTTTATTCAAGTGCTTTAAATTAGGTAATAAAGCAAAGATCAGAAAAAGTGAGGGGTGTCTGGGTGGCTCAGCCAGTTGAGCCTCCAGTTCAGTGTCTAGTTAACTGTTTAATCATTGTTCACAGGTCTCTACTGTCTCTTACAAGGTTTTCAGAGTCTTGGCTCCAACTGATATGATGACAGTAGCCGTTTGGACAAACTATCGTTCCCACCACTTGCAAGGAGCTGGGGACGATCCCTTTCACACTGAACAAAATCAAAACGAAAGACAAACTGACCAAGTCTGAAGCAACCCGAATACTATATGAGGAAGCATGTGGTTTCCAATGCCAAGAAATAAAATTAAATTCAAGCTATCAAGAAACATAATATCATTACAAAGCGTTCTCCACCAGAAAGTATACCCTGGGCTGGATTCTAGATTTCCTCCCTTTGCTGCATCTGTTCCTCAAGCTAGTCATAGTCTATTAATCTTCCTTCTACTCAGGAAGTTCTGTTGGCCAGGCTCATCACCTCCTTGAAGAAATTCTCCAAGGCATTAACTACATCATAACAATACTCAAGGTGGCTCTCCTTGCCTCATTCATCTTGGTTTCTGGTTCATTACTGCGCTCCACACAAGCTCAAGGTACTGAGGAATAGTAGCCCATTTTTTAAGTGAGGTGGAAAATTTTCCAACTTCCCTACATCTCTGCAGGCAACTTTATGGATTTGTATAAAACAAAAAGGAATTGTGAAAGCAGAAAAGGGCTGCGTTGGAACAGTCCGAGAATCACCAGATGTTACTGTTATAGAGGATATAAAACACTTTCTTCTAAACGTGCACATGATTAGATGGGTTGGGGGGCTGCTCTATCATTATAGTAATGGGGATTTTTTTTCCTTACGGAGTTGCATTTTTCCTACTCAAAGTCTCTTTTGACTAAATGAATTTCACATGTATAATCAAAGCATTATGCATGTCATTGTACTTGGAGCTAATTGGGGCAATTTTTGTTAAAATTTACCCACATGGTAAAACACTCTTTGAAAACCATCTCATGAAAGAGACTTTCTAAAGTTATTATTTTAAACATAACCATGCATCCTTACTTTTGCTGCAGTGTTTTTTCTCTTAACCCAAACGGGTACCCGTAGACACAACATGATTTTACATCAGCGTAGGAATACATTTCGGTGCTTAAACAATGACTGGAAAGTTGTATATTACTACACAAGAAAAATTTAAAATGTCAAAACTCCTCCTGAAAGTAAATAATTTTTAAAACATTATTATTAGTGAAAAACTGGAAGCAACTTCAATAATATTCATTCATTCATTCATTCATTCAATAAATATTTTTTGAGCACCTACCTTGTGCTAGCTTTATTCTAGGCACAGGAAAACCATAGGACAGGACTTGGAACAGTCCCCATCTCATGAAGTTCCCATCTTAGAGGAACAGGAAATTGGTTACATAAATTACGGTGTATTCAAAGAGTAGAATACTATATGGTCCTATGAATGATGTGGTACAAGTATATTTATTAACTAAAATGACATTCATAGAATAGTAAAGTGAAGTAGACAATAAAGAGAATTACAGTATGCTCATTTTTATTTAATATATATAGTAACATAAGAGTTAATTATTTGTGAGAATACTTGGGCTTAAAGTTTTGGTTACCAAAAAAAATTATTCAAATTTTACTATAGGTAGCAATGTTCCAAATACTTAACATAAATTATTTTCTCTTATCCTCATTCCAATTTTGTGTCAGTTTGGGGTTAATATCATCTTAACTCCATTTTTAGAATCAGAGAATGGGGGTTGGTGAGAGACTGATTAGCTTGCCTATAATCATACAGCTTGTTAGTGAAGGAACTGAGATTTAAATACAGATTAAATACAGTTTAAATACAGGAAGTTCATCCTGGGTGGCTCAGTCGTAAAGGGTCTGCCTTCGACTCAGGTCATGATCCCAAGGTCCTGGGATCGGGCCCTGCATTGGGCTCAGCAGGAAGCCTGCTTCTCCTTCTCCCACTCCCCCTGCTTGTGTTCCCTCTCTCATGGTGCCTCTTCCTGTCAAATAAATAAATAAAAGTAAAATCTTTAAACCCAGGAAGTTCAGCTCTGGACATGCACACTTTGGCCAACATGCTATTTTGATTCATGCATGCTAAGGCTCACACTGCTTGAGTTCAAATCCAGGCTAAGCTACTTGTCAGTCATGTGATCTCGAACAAGTTCTTTAACCTCCCTAAGCCTTCCCATGGAAGCATCCTGAAATGCAGAAAACAGTAGCTGACCTATTACAAATCGTTGACACGTGGATTGAGTGAGAAAATCTATGTAATGCGCACACAGTAAGTACTCGGTAAATCTTCTCCTCCTCCTTCTCCACCTTCCTTTGCCTTCTCCTTCTTCCTTCTTCTTCTTTCTCCGCCTTCTCCAAATTCTGGGAGAATAGATGCCCAAATATTAACAGTGGCAATCTCTACAAAGTATAGTTACAGAAGACTTTCCTTTTCTTCTTGTTTAAGAGCATTTCCTACTTTATAATATGTATGTATTGTGTGACTAGCTATTGGATATAAAATAAAATCTACACTTCTCAATTCCTGCATGCTACAAATATAATAATTTCTACAAAGATGGACACTGCTAACAATGCTAAACTTTTATCAAAGACATTCCATTTATCACGCACCATTTGGGTTGAGGAAAATATAAAAATGAATAAGACATACAAGAAGCTCTGAGAGAGCTTATGTTATATAGGTGGGAAAGGGGTCCCCGGGTGGCTCGGTGGGTTAAATCCTCTGCCTTCAGCTCAGGTCATATCTCAGGATCCTGGGATCAAGCCCCACATCAGGCTCTCTGCTCAACAGGGAGCCTGCTTCCTCCTCTCTCTCTGCCTGCCTCTCTGCCTACTTGTGATCTCTATCTGTCAAATAAATAAATAAAACCTTTTTTTTTAATGGGAAAAAAAATAAGTGGGAAAAAGAAGTATAAAGGAAGAACCGTCAACAAGGGAATATTTTAAGAGAGACATGTACACAATATTCTAGAAGGCCAGCAGAGACTGGGGACCTGCCCAGTCTCTAGCAAGAGAAGAATTCACACTGAAAGGGATGGTAGTCAGGAAACCTGTCCTCCAACTTCTCATGGGAAAAAATAGATTACAACTATAATATGATAGAATGTCAAAAGTAACAAAAGTAGCTGCATAGACTGTAAGTCACACTTCTATTTATAAGGGACTTCAAACTTACGAGTATCATATCTCTGTGTCCCCAGCAATCAAATCACCTCTCATCGCATCTCCAGTTGAACCTTTAGTTTAAGTCCTAAGACTGTGTAGGAACTTTCTAAGAGGATAAGTCAGGCCAGGAGCAGAGAAGACTTTTTAGGACACACTAACTGAAGGCAGGGAAAACAATACAGAATTCTTAAAGAAAAATTCAGAGAAGGGCATCTGGATGGCTCAGTTAGTTAAGCATCTGACGGTTGATTTTGGCTCAGGTCATGATCTCGGGTTTGTGAGATCGAGCCCCCAAGTTGGGCTCCATGCTGGGTGTAGAACCTGTTTAAGATTCTCTCTCTCACTCTCCCTCTGTCCCTCCCCTCCCCCACTCCCCAAAACACACACACTCGTGCATTCTCTCTCTCCCTCTCAAAAAAAAAAAAAAAAAGAAAGAAAGAAAAGAAAAAAAGAACAGATTCAGGGATAAAAAGAGGCCTGACCTACAAAGGGCATCCAGGCATGAGGAGGACTGATGGATAGCAAGACAACAGATCTTATTTGAATTCCCAGAAAACCACAGGTGAGAGAAAGAGGGGCAGAGCAGAGAGAAGCATACTGTGTTGGATTTTGCACTAAAGGAGACACGAGCTAGTAGATCATAGATTGTATATTTCATTCTCACGCCCTGGCTCTCCCTGAGAGAACAGTATGGAGCAGAAACTTTCCCTCTGATCAGAAAGAGCTGAAGTGCTTGAGCTAAATGTGAGGATAAAGTGTCATGACCAGTGGAGAAAGTCAATTTTGGATGGTACTTGATACTGTTGTTCATGTTGTTATGTTTTCAATTCTTGAAGAGAAGATGTTTGGGGTTTTTTTTAAGACAAACTAAACTCTCACACTCTCTTAACATGTCAAATATAAAATCTCCAAGGTTGTCAACTGAAAGAGACATGAGACATTCTCCACATGAGGGCAAAAGTTGGAATTACACCAGTGACTTGATACAAATCACTCTGATAAATGGGAATGTCCCAAAAGTAAAACATGTAGAAGTCATGAATAGCTCATTCATGACTACACACACAAAAAAGTGCAAATGTGTAATAAGATTAGGATTCACCTCAGTACTAGAAGAAATGTAAATTAAAACAACAGTGAAGTACCATTGTTTTCTATCAAACTGAAAAATATTTTTAAAATTACAATAGCCAATGGTAGTATTAAGGGAAACCTCAAAGAATAATTTGGTAATAGGCATCAAAATATGTATACATTTTGACCCAAACATTTTCACTTCTAGGAATGTATTATGAGGAAATTAATAAGGATATACACAAAACTTCATGACAAAGATATCCACTAACTTATTTTTAAAAGGCAATTTAGAAAAAATCTAAATGTCCAACAATCAGTGAGTTACTGATTTTGAACTTTTTATTTTGAAGTAATTTAAAACTTATCAAAAAGTTGTGTAACAGCTCAAAGAGAGCTTTATAATAATACCTTTGAAACAAATTCATACTAAATTTCCAGAACCTAGGGAGGCGTTGTGGTTGGAGCTTTCTAAGTGGCCACAGGGAACTTGTCTACCAATTCTGGCATTTTTTGTGCGTGGAAAGTGTGGACACAGTACACTTCCGTACCTGCTCAGAAACCCAACGGTCATATTGACTTTGATCAGACTAATGTAGGGCTGTGAGCCCTCATACTGCTGATGGCTTAGTTATAAAATAGTAATACTGATCTGGAAAACAGCATGGAGGTTCCTCAAAAAATTGAAAATAGAGCTACCTTATGACCCAGCAATTGCACTACAAACGTAGTGATCCAAAGGGGCACGTGTACCCGAATGTTTATAGCAGCAATGTCCACAATAGCCAAGTTATGGAAAGAACCTAGATGTCCATCAACAGATGAATGGATAAAGAAGATGTGGTATATATATACAATGGAATACTATGCAGCCATCAAAAGAAATGAAATCTTACCATTTGCGATGACATGGATGGAAATAGAGTGTATTATGCTTAGCGAAATAAGTCAACTGGAGAAAGACAATTATCATATGATCTCCCTGATATGAGGAAGTGGAGATGCAACGGGGGTGGGGGTTAAGGTGGTAGGAAAAGAAAAAATGAAACAAGATGGGATCGGGAGGGAGACAAACCACAAGAGACTCCTAATGTCATAAAACAAACTGGGGGGGGGGGAGAAGGGTTGGGAGAGGGTGGTGGGGTTACATTATATGTTTAAATAAAAAAGCTTAAATTAAAAAAATTTAAAAAATAAAATAAAATCTATATTTCTTTAACAATAAATAAATAAGTAAATAAAAAAAAATAGTAATACGGACTCTCCATACTCTCCATTCCCTGTGGATGGTGCTGCCTGTAGAGGAAAGTTGGAGAAATATAAATGATCAAACAATATTCAGAAAAACGTTTTGAAAATACAAACTAATGAAATGGACAATGCCCAGGAAAATTCTAGAATTGACTATTGAGAATTTGGAAATTTTTATTAAAGAAAATAGCATCATGGGGCCCCTGGGTGGCTCAGTCAGTGAAACATCTGACTCTTGATTTTGGCTCAGGTCATCATGTCAGGGTGGTGAGACCCAGCCCCACCCCACCCACAACCCCTGGTGGGGCTTCACGCTCAGCAAAGAGTCTGCTTGAGATTCTCTCTCTCCCTCTCCCCACCACCCCACACTTGCTTTTTCTCTCTCTTTCAAATAAATAGATAAATAAATAAAATATTAAAATAGAAAATCACTATTGTGAATAGGTTCACAAAAATGAGTCAGGCCAGATTAACCTCTTTGACTTTTGTCAAAGGGCCTCAAGATTCATAGAACAAGAAACTATATAGACCCAGTAAATCTAGATCTCATCAAAGTATTTTGTCTTTTTTGAGAACTGTAACCAGCAGCAATAGACTGTTTAACCAGCAGCTAGTTGCCTTATTAAAGCATTTATCATAGTTTATTAAATGTAATTGTGTCAATGTAGCCCACTCTCATCTTTCTATTCCTGACACAGCGCCCACATAGAACGAGTACTCAATAAATGCTTGCTGAACTGATGAGTAAAAATGATGCTACATTTTCATTTTAGTTGGTGATTCTAGTAAACTCTTCAATGGAAGGTTAGTTTTAAAGAAAAGTTCCTAAAAGATCAACGTGAACAAAGGGCTCTGAATTCCTTTAGCACTGGAGAGGGAAAAAGAGTTTTCCTCTCTAGTTCCTAGGTAAGAAAAAACCATATTTCACTGGGTCAGATGAGGGAAGGAAACTGTTGGTGCTTATAAAACAGACACTTGGGGTTCCATTATAGTCAACCAGTCCACAATCACTACGCACTGCCCCTCTGTTCCCAGCCCCAAAACCTGAGTGGTACTGACCCAGTTCACTTTCCCTAAGGTCCTTGGAAGTCAAGTTTTCAGAATAATAAAATTTACTATGATCTGAACTGCGACAAAACGGTGAGAAGAGAGGCTCATGCTATGATCTCAGCTTGGTTCTCATAAACCTAAGAAAGGTCCTGCCCTCATTTCGATAGCCAGTTTGGCTAGCTTTGCCTCATTTTCTTATGCTTTCCTGGATTGAAACTAAGTATATGTTTACATTCTGAAATGCTACCATTGTAACAATTCCAATTGGGCCCCAGAGAACAGAAGTCCTGATTTTCTAACCACCTTCCGGGTGGTTAAGAATTTGCAGGAGCTTGAGCTTAAGAAAGAAAAGAAAAGAAGGAAGAAAAGAGAAGAGAAGAATAGAGAAATCCATGTCGGGTCTTTAAATGCAAGGAAACAGCTAATCTTCTTAAGCGTTCAAGTTAGAACATAAATTACAGGTAACTCCCACCATAAATACAGCTGCGCTATCTCGTCGGGGGGCATTAAAAACAAACCCTCTTCTGTCAGGATCTCAGGAAAAGCAGCAGAAGTCTGCCTTTGTGGGGAGCAAATTAAAGCAGTCCTGTTGCCATCCCCCAAATGCTGGGTGTTTGAAGTTGTGGGCAAACAAAACTCCTCCCTCGCATCCACTCTCTCTGGCTCTGAGATAAGTAGGAACATTTCCTTTAAACAGTCTCTACATGAAAGGCAAGGCTTTCCAGCTGGAATGGGAGCCTATGTGTCAATGACAAACACATGCACTGAATGTCAACAACACAACAGTTTGAAACATTACAGGAAGCGTCTTGCATGACTCTGTTCACCGGAGGCCGGAATGGCCGGGCTGTTGAGACATAATTATGAAGGTTCCACAGGCACCGCTCCAGAGCCGGGCCCCAGATGAGCAGGGGCGGGGCTGAGCCGCTACAAAGAGGCAACAAAGTAACCCCTTCTTGAATAACTCAGATCATTGCCACGTCATGGTCAGTGACCCTTTCAAAGCCCCTCAGGTAAATTAAAATTAAAATGAAATTGTTTTGCACTGATTTTTTTAATCGCACTATGATTTTGACTTCCCTAAAGGCCAGAGAGAGAGAGAGAGAGAGAGAGAGGGAAGGAGAACAGGAGAAAGAGGAGGAGCCAATCCTACCAAATCTTGGGTTGGAATCACAGAGTGTTCGATCTAAATGGAACAAAAATGGTATAACTCAGTGGATCTCAAGCCTAGTCTCGCCTCATACTTACTTGAAGAGATTAAGGGGAGTGAGATACATAGGTAGACGGACTGACAGTCCCCCCCACCCCCCACCCCAAGCATCTGGTGGACATGAACTGGGAGAGGGCTAGGGCATAGGGACAGTCGAAGCTCAGGGAAGAGCGTACTCAAGTAAATTCAGGGTAGATAAACAGTGATTACGCAAAAAGGGGGTGCTCAGGGGTAGGATACCAGAGGTTTAGGATACCATAGAATCAGGGACAAGGAATCTCTAACCCAGTTTGACAGGCTGGAAGGAAGTTGTGATACACTGCTTAGATTGGCCCGTAGGCAGGTTGTCACAGAGTGAAGCAGAAACAAAACTGTCCAGGGCATATGGGTGGCTCAGTCAGTTCAGTGTCTGCTTTGGCTCAGGTCACAAACCCAGGATCCTGGGATCGAGTCCCATATCGGGCTCCCTGCTCAGCCAGGAGTCTGCTTATCTCTCTGCCTCTGCCCCTACCCCGGCTGGTGCACTCTCGCTCTCTCTCAAATAAATAAGCAAAATCTTAAAACAAAAACTGTCCACATAGACAAGGCATGTATATAGCATGCCAAGGAGTCTGGTGATTATCCAAAAAACTCTGGGAGCTACTGCACGACTTTAAACTTGGAAAGTCACATGTATTTGTTGCATTTGCCTCCCAAGGCTCCGTACCCCTCTTTAGCTAAGAGCAGCACCCATTTGTGGGGTTTGGGTGGGGCTGACTCCATCCTCCAAGCCACAGGGGATGGATGGATCCCCAGGTCAACCCAAAGAGAGGCCCCCATGACGGCAGCATGAGCGACTGATTCGTAGGTAGGCCTGTCTCTTCCTTGGAACCATTCTGCCAAAACCCTGTGGGAAGATGTTCTGTTTCTGCTGGGTTGTGCCGCTGGGAGAATCGGCGTCCTGGCCAGCCAGTGACCGACGTAGCCAGCAGTGTCAGACAGTGTCTGAAACTCCAGGTCAAGCTGGGCCTTGAATCAAGCTCATCTCTTTGGATTTCCCACTGATGTGGACTAGTAAGTTTCCCGATTTTCTTTTTATCATTTGAGTGAAGTTTCACACACCTGCAAACAAAACGGCCTAAGAGAGGAGCCTTCTTGTAAGTTAGAAAAACCAAGCTGGCTGCGAGGCGGAGAATGGGACAATCTCAGAGCCCACATCAGTCATGCTAGTGAGAAATAAGGAAGGCCAGACGGAGGCAGTGGGGATGGGGAGGAGAGACAGAGAGGAGGAGGGAGTGATGAGAGACAGAGAGAGAGAGAGGGAGGGAGAGAAGGACCTCATCATCTTGGGGTTTGGGAGATGATTCATGGTGAAAGAGAAAAGAACCCATAGACTTATGCAAATTTTCATGTAATGCTTACTGTACCTAAAATGGGGAAAATACCACTCCAGGAGGGAGTTGTGAGAATCTGATGAGCGGAGACACATAAAAAGCATGCCTCCAGAGCCACCAGTAAGCAGGGTCCATGTAAAAGATAACTTGAGCTGTAACCACTCTATTTTGGTGCCTTTGGTTCTGCAAGCAGTCATCCAGTCACTTTCTATTCCAGCATTGCCTGATGCATTTGGAGGTATCCTGCAAAAAGAGCTACTAAAATAGGAATTGATCTGATGAATATTTCAGGAAGAAACTTCTTTCCAAATCCGCCAGCAAGATCATCTCGTTATATACAATCATGTGATATTAGTAATGACTTCATAATTCAGAGGGAAAGCATCCTACTGATGAGCATTTGTTTTTAAGACAATTTCATTAAGTTAAGCTACAGTAAAGTAATGCCCAGGGATAAAAGAATCAAGTTTGGTAAAAATAAATAATGTGCTTCTAGAGAGTCTTATAGCTCTCATCTCAAAAAGATGAAAAGGAAAGCCATTCATGCCTGTTCCTAGATGAATTTGCTAAGAGAAAATTAATGGACAGCAGTATTGGAAATTCATAAAAATAAAAAGTTTGATTTCAGTGGAACACAAGCTAATTATGCAGGTTTGATATAATTAGAAAGCCTAATACAATGACTCAGAGAGACCACGGGAGATTCAAGAGTGCATCCCAAGGGGATAACATCAGTATGGGGGCCCCTAAGACCCAAATCTCCAATTTTAAATAATAAGTTCCTACAGCCTCACTGTACTGTTCAAAGTAAGTGAAGAAGTCACCCGGAGGCTGACAGGAATCACAAACACTGCACATGGTCCATACCGGCAGGAAATGTTTCTTTAATATAAGCCCAGACACTTCCATCTTGGGGCTTGACCATGGGTGTAGAGCGTTCAAGGTGCTTTATGTAGAAAAATCCCCCCAAAGTCATCCTCATCTATTTTGCCCCACGCATCCTCTATTATTTCAGTAAGATACCTCCAGCCACCTTCTGGGTGTGAACAGCCATCCCTCAGAATCTGAAGCTTTTCTTCTCAATGTACGGACACATAACAAAAAATGAACGAACACGGAAAAACTCTGGCAGCTGGATCCATCAGGTTTGTGTCCTGCAGCCACGGACAGATGTTTGCAGCTGGGGAGACTAGGTAGGATTTCCTGACTGGCTTCATTATCTCTTTTCCGTCATCAGTGTGTGGCTTTTAAATGTTGCAGTCTTTCTACTGATTGTAGGTTCCCCACGCAATCAGCAGGGATCAGAGTCCTTCACGGGGTTCAGAGAAACGCAGACCCAGACAACCATAAGACAGCGTAGCCCAGCGTTTCTGCCAGGGCAGGAACTCCTGCACCTACCCCCGGCCACATGCCTGTCCAGCGATTTCTCTGCCTCTGCTCCGCACTTCTGCAGATGGGAAACAGCCCACCTGTGCTCCATTCTTCACTTACTTTCCCATTTTCCCTTTAGTAGAACAACCCCTATCACTGTAGATGCGACTTTCTGATGAATATGCATTCTCTCCAATAAGCTACCAGGCAAAGAGGCGCTCTTCAAATCTCCCCTGGCACACGCGTCAGCTTGCTCCCCTCACGGGTGTCACCGTTGATACACTCACTCAGATATACTACAGTTGCTGAAGCAGATCCCTCAAAATGCCCACTTTGCAAGGATCAAGTGAACCAGAGTTCTCTGCAGCTTTCTCTACAAATTCCACACCCCAACAAAGGGCAAAATACTGCCCATTTCTACCACTCCCGCTTCCCCTAGACTGAAAATTTTTTTCAACATTTTATTTACTCATTTGAGAGAAAGAGAGGGCATGAGCTGGAGGTGGGGGGGATGGCAGAGGGAGAGGAGAAGAAGGCTCTCCACTGACAACAATGCAGGACTCGATCCCAGGACCCCAGGATCATGACCTGAACTGAAGGCAGACACTTAACCCACTGAGCCACCCAGGCACCCCTAGACTGAAATTTCTGGTCCACTTACTCAGTCCTTTTCTCTCAGAGCCCAAGTCGGTAAAGGTTCCTCTTTGCTACAGATTCTATCCAGAAACACGGAGGCTGAGTAATTTCCATCTTAATTCACATTGTACATTCACAGAGGCATCTATTCTTAGGTGGAGTCAGGGATGATTTGATAATCACCTAATGCTTTGGTTCTTTAACTTCCGTGGAGCCCTTCGAGAAGCAGAAGAAAGTTAAAGCCCTTCTTGCCAGAAAAAAATACATAGATCATACATGTAAAATTTCATTGTCCAAAGATAGTCACTGGAGGAAATCCTACGGGGACAAATGTTGATCCAGGCCAAGATTTACACTTGAGAGAGAAGAAAAATAAGGAACATAAAGACAAATTACTTGTCCTAAAATCTTAATGTTTAGTAGCAGCAAAACTTGCATTATGCTTTGGGTCTCCTGATTCCTGGTCTGGGTCCCTTTTTATCTCCTCGTGGTGTTGTTTCCTATGTTGGAGGCTAAACTGTTATTAAAAATTTGGTTAGAAAAAGGACTGGGTGTCTCAGTCAGTTAAGTGTCTGCCTTTGACTCAGGTCATGATCCCAGGGTCCCGGGATGGAGTCCTGCATAGTCCCTCTGCCTGCTGTTCCCCTTGCTTGTGCTCTCTCTTGCTCGCTCTCTCTGACATGGTAAACAGAAAAAAATCTTTGAAAAAAAATTTAGGCAGAAAGTGGAGCTGTGATTCAGTCACAATGAAGGCTTTGGCCAACCATGTGAGCAACTTAGGAACCAGAGTGGCCACTCAGAGTTGTCCTGACTTGAGGCAGGAGCAGAGGGGGAGATGGGTAGCCTAAGCACTTATCTTCCCACATCCACCAGTCAAGAGACATGGACTGCCCAGAGGACATTTGACCTTGGGCCTGGGAGACCTTTTCAGGGCCTCCATGGAGAGTTACCAGCCTTCAATACTTCCAGCAAGACAGAAGAATGAGCACCTTTGTTCTAGAAGGTGGGGGTGGCGGGGGGGGGGGCGGGATTCTGGACAGGGCACCATCACGTCCACCACACTGGGTTTGGGGACACTTGCCACTAGCCTCCTATTCCTTTTCAAATAACCCTCAAAACATTAAAGGTAACACTTTCCTCTCTCCCTTTCCCTCTTCTCGGAGAACTACAATCAGCCCATAGAGCATCAGGAGCAGAAAAAAAGCAGCCATGATATCCTAAATATATCTGAACTGCGCTGGGGACTCCTCTAAACACCGTAATGACAATTGACCTTGACAAAATCAGGGAAGTCCATTTTCAAAAATAGTCTCTGGGGGATCCCAAAAGTAATGGGATGAAATTCATCGAGCAATGCACTGTTTCGCTTTATAGCCTTTCCATTTGTCATACAAATTATAATGAATACTTATTTCTTGATTTACATTTCGGCCTCCACACAATTTGCAGCTCCTGCCATGTTTTCATGCACCATCTGGAAGAACTAATGAGCCCAGGAGCACCAGAAATTATAACTTGCTTTGACTAAACCTAGAAGATTTTTGCTGGCAATAAAATGATTTTGCCTTTTTTTTTCTCTTTCTGGATTTGCAGGGAGATTAAAATATGAGTTTCACTGAGTGTAGGGCAGAAATATGCAAAGCTAATTTTAATAGAATGAACCTGAAGGCATCTGGCATTCCTAATCAATTCAGAAGAGTTTAGTCACAATGGCAATAGTCTCATGACAGAAAGTCTCTTCTGACATTGGAATTCTTAAAAATGATTATCTAGCCCACACGCAAATGTTACCATGGTTCTCAGTGGGCATGAGAGGGATCACCCAGGAATGCTGAACAGCAAAGAGTCTGAGAACTTGGACTCTGGCCTCCTTTGGGCTTGGGCCCAGCTCTGGTACCTACTATTGACAGGACTCCGGACAGGTTAGTTAGCCTCTTTAGATATAAGGCGCCCTGTATACCAAACAGGAATGACAATAGGAACTACATAATGGGGTTATTGTGAGAATTAAGTGAAATAATGCAAGTGAATTTAGTTGAACCATTAGGGCATCAACACCAAAGAAGTGCTTAATGGTTGTTAGTGGCTGCCATTTTGTCTTTGGAGAGTTTGCCCCACCCCTGCCAAGTTTTATATATATATATATTATATGTGTACACATGTAATATATATATATTATATGTGTACACATATATATATTATATGTGTACACATGTAATATATATATGGATGAATATATGTATATATTCATAATATATATATGAATATATATACACATTATATATATTACATATATAATTATATTATAATTACAATATATATACATATATATTACATGTGTACATATATACATATATATATACATATATATGTGTACACATATAATATATATGTATATATACATATTATTATTGATATATACATATTATTATTGATGAATTATTTAATTCATCCATATATATATTATATGTGTACACATATAATATATATATGGATGAATTAAATAATCCATAATTCAGTCCAAGTGCTCATTTTTTTTTAAAGATTTTATTTATTTATTTGAGAGAGAGAGAGATCACAAGTAGGCAGAGAGTCAGGCAGAGAGGGGGGAAGCAGGCTCCCCGCCGAGCAGAGAGTCCAATGTGGGGCTCAATCCCAGGACCCTGAGATCATGACCTGAGCCAAAGGCAGAGGCTTAACCCACTGAGCCACCCAGGTGCCCCCAAGTGCTCGTTTTTGTCCAAGACCGAACATGAAGGTCTCTGGTTAGTCCTGGTCTTGCCATTCGAAGTCCAGTGGACTCCAAGAAATGTAAGTAGATACACAGATGGGGCCAACTGCTTAGCAGACATTTCACATTCTATTCTTAAAAGCCAAATTTAGAAAAGGAAATAAGTGACTGTCCTAATCATTTCTCTTGCCATAACAAACATCTTCCACCCATGGCAAAGTGAAGGGAGGAGGCAATTACTAGGCCCATCCATGAAATCCAAAAAAATGGAGTTACAGTATTTGGAAGGCTCTTGTAAAATTAATACACTCAACTTAGCATGTCGGCACTAATGTGATTTTATAGTTTTTGTAAAATAGCATTTGTTATTTATGATTATTTTAAAAATCACATATTGTAGAAAATACATTAAGCTTTGAAGGAAGAGAACAGAAATCACCCAAATCCAACAATTTGTGGAGGTTAAACACATAATATATTGCTGGGTTTCTTCCTAGTTTTTTCCTATGCACAAATAGAGTTTTTCTTGTTTTTGTTTTCAGAACTGTGATCATACTTTCTATTTAGTATTCGATCCTACCCTTTTCCATTTGTATTATATTTCCATTTATATTATAAACACCAGTGTCTTTATACATTTCTTGAAAATGTGACTTTAGTATATGTGGTAACCCCTTACATATGTCTCACCTATGAAGCATTAGTTGTTTTTAATTTTTTACTCTAAAAAAATAAAGCTACAATAAGCATCTTTACATATTAATTTTTTGTCCAAATCTCTGATTTTTTAACAGATGGATAACTGGAAATGGAATTACTGCAAATAATGTATTTTTAAGTCAATGATTGTCCATCAACTGCTTTTCAAAAAGACGATACCGGCTTACATTCCCATCAGAAATGCATTAGTCCCCACTGTACCAAACCTCTGCGCACACCAAATTTCAGAACTTTTCCAATTGAAAGAGTATCTCCTACAAATAATTGATATCTTGGCAATAAGAGTATTTTGGCTACCTACATTAAAGTTCTAATTACCTCCACCAAAATGTGAAAGTGAATTCATGACGATTAGATCAACATTAATTGTATTTTCTACTTTGATCGGTCTTGGGGTTGAATTCTCTGTTGCCACCATCCGTAGTCTAGGAGTCTCTGGAGGGCAGCAAAGGGTTTTGCACACCCCCCACCTTACCCCCCAACCTTGAGCACAAAGTCTGTATGCAGTTCATGCTCAGCGGTTATCTGTGGAATGCCGCTGATGGTGCTATCCAGCCTTTTCGGTGATACCCGCCCACCTTGTGAAAGCAGAAGATACAGATGACAAAACCCAGAAATGCCCACCTCCCCATCACCATGGTGTTATCCAGATCAGGGAAAAAGTTAAGCCACAGGAAAAAGGCTCTGCAGTGATAACGTGGTACATCTTGTGCCAGAACCATAACTTTCCGACTTTTTTTTCACCATGACCCGTGATAAGAAAAACATTTACATCATGACTCAGCACACACAAACCTATATAGAAATACATAATTAAAATAAATACTGCGCACTGCTCTTAACTGTCTGTGACACACTCTGGTGTTTTCTAGAACATTCATCACAACACACCACGTTATCTCACCACATGAGCTTTGGAAAACAGTTCAGTTAAGCAGAACTGGCCCACCAGCGTCATGGCAGCCTCAGAGGCCATCAGCTTCCATACCTCTCAGGGGTGGGGTGACCTTCCTTGACTCTCCAGATCCTCTCCCACGAAAGCATGTCTGTGGAGGATCCCTCTCCATGCCCCCCCCCCCCGTCCCCATTTTCTTACTGCTGTGCCCTGGTTTCCTGAGACCACAGATCCAGGTAACAGCTGGTAACATGTCTCCTAGTGTCACGGTCTGGCTTGTGATTCTCGGCCATCCAGTGAGAACCAATCCTCAACTGTTAAAGGCAAAATTTCTGCAGTGAGAATGGATGGCAGCTATAGCCAACTGAAATGATGAAAACCCTCAAGAAAGAGGCAGAGATTTTACAACAAGCACGTAGATTCAACTAATGCATTCGTTCTAAAAATCTGAGCAACTCAGAAGTAGGAGACTTCTAGCGTTGTCACCCACCAAAGGTCAGTGTCCATCCCCAGCTGCTGAAGGTCAGGATCCCACGCCTAGGATTTCAGGAGCCACCTCCTTCTTTCTTAGGTGCTCCAGCACCCATTTTCTAACTCTGAGATTCAGAGCCCATCATCTCCTCTCAGTGTCTGGGCTGCAGATTTGGCAGGGGGAGTTGGAGCCACCGGCTTGGACCACAGGAGAGAAAGTTACAGAACAAGAAACTAGACACCATACCGTCATCTCATCAGTCCTACAGCAGGTGCTGTGTTACGTGAGATAGACAAGCTTCTATCCCAGTGAAGCCACCTTGCTGCATCCTTGGCTATAAGAGCTGAATGTATATGGTAACTCGTTCATTATCTGGGTCACACCATGAATAAACACTAGAGTCCAATATTTGAACCCAAATCTGTATGAATCTAAAGCCCAGTTTCTTACTGACTGTACATTCTTGCCTGCAGAAACTGAAAGGAGAAAGTGCATCAGGAAGTCAAGCTGGCAGTGAGAGAGGGCAAAAAGGCAAACTGATTTTCACTCGCTGGTGCCTAAAATAAGCCTGTGCCACTTCCCCCTGAAAGCTCAGGCCCCCTGATCTTGAACAAGTCAACAGCTCCAAGGATGGAAAGGCATTCTACAAACCCGAGCTATGCAAGCGCAATGCCGACCTTTGCAGATAAGAGCCAGATTCAGGAGGGCTGTGGGAAGCAACACGGCGAAAGACCCCGCAGAAGTAACATGTTGTCAGGGACACCTCCCAGCTGGAGCCCCAAGAGGCAGCACCAAGGGACTGTGGCTGTGGTCACTCCCCACTCCCACTCACCAAAGGCACTGCTGCCACCCAGACCCCAGGGGCACCCTGGAGCCCGATGCCAGAGAGCAGTCAGTCCAAAATCTACACTTCGAAAGACCCGAGTCCGGCTTGTTTCAAGGACCTAAGCGAGCAGCCCTCCTCCTCAGGAGGGAAGCCTCACTGTCCATCACAAAGGTGAGTTGGAGAGACGATTGGGTGGCTCAGGTGGCTAAGTGTCTGCCTTCTGCTCAGGTCATGATCCCAGGGTCCTGGGATGGAGCCCCGTGTCGGGCTCCCTGCTTAGTGGGGAGCCTGCTTCTCCCTCTCCCTCTGCTGCTTCCCCTGCTTATGTTCTCTCTCTGTCAAATAAAAAATAAAATTTTTTTAAAAAAAGGTGATTTAGAGGCTTTTGTTGGATTTAGCTGAAACAAACAGACACTGAAGGACCTGTTTTTAGACCAGAAAGATGTTCCAATCCAGCAAGCAGACACCTTTCCTGTGTTTTTATATTGATGCCCTGCCTGCACGCACCCCCAACCCCTCCCTGCCCCCCTATAACAATGAAACCCTGTCAGGGATTGCTTTAGTATAGAGTGGGATCGTGAAGAAATGGCAGACATTTCTTTTGTGTCTGTGAACCTGAAGGAAAAATCACAAAAATCCATTCTGACCCAAATGCTGGGAACAGAGGACCCCATGTCACAGCCAAGCAACAAGGCTTCCAAAGCCCAGCTGTTGGTCCCGCTGCTGGAAGATCGTGGGCCGAAAATGGTTTCCAGCCAGCCCTGCGGGCAGAAACAGAAACCCGACACCCCAGAGAAAGTCCCAATCCCCCCCATAAACAAAGAAGGGAAGAGCTGTTCATTACAGCCCCTGAAATCTTTTAATATCAGGCTCCAAGTATGTCAAGCACACCAAACAAATTTAGCTTCGCCACCTGTTCCGGAAAAGAAACGCCCATGCCAAAATCCCCCTAAAAGCGCATAGATATTCTCGGTGTGGATGAGCTGGGAGTCTTTTCAAATATGTTCTATATTAGAGTTTGTAAACTGGGCACTGGATGTACACCACATGGCCGCCGTGTAAGACATGCGAAGTTTCTGTTCCACGCCTTAAAAAAAAAAATCACACTCCTTTGCTTTACAATTTTTAGATGAAATTTGACAAAATGGTAAAAAGTCAAAAAAACAAAAACAACAACAACAACAACAACAAAAAGCTCCTTTGGGTGTGACTCTGAGTTAGGGTCCTAGGGAACCAAAGAGGGAGCCTGGAGTCCTACTGCAGGGAAAGGACCCACACCCGACAAATGCCACCACCCGAGAGAGGCGATGAAAGAGGGCGGTCCGTCGCCAAGAGAGCAGGCTAGACGGGAATGGACCAAACACGGACATGGAAGTGTGTCGGTGCCAAGAGGTATGAAATGCTCTGCTTTAGGCAGGTAACAGAGAAAGCCATGCCTTGGTGAAGCCACATAAAAGGGTTCAAAAGACAAAAGTGAGAGACAATCCCTGAACACAGTTCCACTCCGCAGGACTTGTAAGCCCCTTCCAGTCTCTGGGTCCTGAGACATGAAATGAGATAATGTCTGTAAAGTGCCAGAACTTAAATGCCAAGAACCTACTAAATTTTTAATACACGCTTGTTACTGTGGTTGCCACGGAGATGAAACTATGCTCCTGGGTATGTGTAGCCCACCCACAAACTCCTTGAGCTCCTATCCTTCCTTTAAGACCCAAGTCTCCTCTCCTCTTGAAGACCTTTATCCCACCCACCCCAGGCAGTGTTAGAAACTACTCTGCCAGCACTCTCCAAGCCCCGTCTTACATCCTCAGATCCCCCTCCCACGAATTCAAGAATAATTTAAAAGGGAGGAACGAAAAATAATAATAATAATTTTTTTTTAAAAAGGGAGGAATGTAGACTTGTTGTCCAAGCGTCTGCACATCTAACACATAACTTGAACAGGGAATGATCAAGCCCTAGGCGCTGGGAGGAAAGAAGTTGGGGAGGCGGGCCAGTGGGAAGGCCGGCAGGGGAATGCGCCCTGAATGTGCCCCACACTCATTAACATTATACCTCAGCAGGGAGAGAAACAAGCCTGACCACACTGCTCAGGCAAGAATCCAATCCTTTGCAAAGCTCCTCTGAATTATGTCTGCAGTGGCTCTCAAGTGCGTGGGCTCAAGTCAGCTCTGACCACCATCTCCCTCTCTCTCCTTGCAAAATCTAAGCCCACTCCTTCCCCCTCCCCCCACCATCCAGAGCCCCAGCGACACCTCTGCCTCCAGCAACCCTATGGCAGCCAGCCCTGGGGGCAGCCCCCCTGTCCAGGCCCAGATCCCTGGGGGTCTGCCCAGCACAGACTCTTCATTCTGGCTGCAAAAACAGCCAAAGGGTCAGGAGAAGCAGGTGCCCTTTGCCAACACCTGGGACTCTAGGAAGCTGATAGGAGCTGAGGATAGGGGTGGGCTAAAGGGTCGGAGAGCTAAAACAGGTTTCTTAGGGAACACACACAGCAGCCACTTCTCCCCCTTTCTCCCTGGAATGCCCACGGGAACTCAGAGAAGCAGAGCTGGGATGGGATGGGTATAAGCGCCAGCCCCAGAGTTCTCACGCCCACTGCATTGGGATGACAGTCCCCTTCTTCCTCCACCAAAAACTCTCAAGGGGCCCTCCATCCAGGACTTTTAGCCACTAGGCACAAGAGACACAGGGCCCACAGCCTTCCAGCTCTCTGCTCCACAGCCTCAGCAAATACGGAGACCTAGCACAGACAAAAAAAAAAAAAGGATTTGTTCCAAAAATTTTTAAACCCTGCAAAACTAAAATGAATAAATATTCAACTAAAATGTTTACCAAATGTCACATTACATCAGCTCAAGTAATATTTCCACATCAAGGAAGTTTATCTTAGAACACGGGTGCTTTTTCACACATTAGAATGACATGGGATGGGTTGGTTCTTCAAAAGCAAGTGCTCTGAGAGCCTCTGAGGGTCAAAATGGGCCATTGCTCCCTGCAGCTTTGTTCCTCAGATCATCTCGAGCCTCCTCAGTCCACCAGGCTTGCCTGAGAAGACTGAAATGCAATTGTAGGCACACTTCACTGCTTCAACAAAAGAGAACTTTTGTTAGAAAGTGTTTGAATATACCCAAAAGAACGCCGCAAGCAAGAGAAACTTCCTCACTGATAGAATAATTGGGGGTGATCTTTGCTGGACACCAGCAACTCCACAGAGAATTCATCAATATAATATACCCTCATATAATAAGCTTCACAAGCCTGCTCCTCTTGAAGAAAAAATAAGTTTTCTTTTAACTATTTCATTTATTTGGGACGCCTGGGTGGCTCTGTCAGTTAAGCATCTGTCTTTGCCTCAGATCACGATCCCAGGACCCTGGGATGGAGCCCTGCGCCCTGCGTCAGGCTCCTTGCTCAGCAGGGAGTCTGCTTCTCCCTCTCCCTTTGTCCCCTGTCTCATGCACACATTCCTTCTCTTTCTCTCTCTCTCTTTTTCTCACTCTCACTCTCTCTATCTCAAATAAATAAATAAAATCTTAAAAAAAAAAGATTCATTTATTTGAGACAGAGCACACGGAGCAAGTGCGAGGCAGAGGGAGAAGCAGACTCCCCACTGAGCAAGGAGCCAGACCTCCAACAAGGGGCTTGATGCCAGGACCTCGAGATCATGACCTGAGCTAAAGGCAGATGTTTCACCGACTGAGCCTCCTGGTGTAGAGAAAATAAGTTTTTAAATGGGTTTTATTCCAAGGTGGACTGGCAAGTCAACAGACACAGACAGACAGACATGGTACAGCGTCAACAGAAATTTTTATTTTCATCCACATTATACAAAACAATTTAATTTGAATTTCTCACAAAACTATTTCCCAGGCGCCTGGGTGGCTCAGTGGGTTAAGCCTCTGCTTCAGCTCAGGTCATGATCTCAGGGTCCTGGGATCAAGCCCTGCATTGGGCTCTTTGTTCAGCAGGGAGCCTGCTTCCCCTTCCCCTCTGCCTGCCTGTCTACTTCTGATCTCTCTCTCTCTGTCAAATAAATAAATAAAATCTTAAAAAAAAAAAAAAACCGAAACAAAAACTATTTCCCTTCGCAGCTTTCTCATTGAGAAAGAAAAAAATTTGTTCTCCCTCTTTCTACAGAGAAAGACCTATAAGCACTGCAGATTCACACACAGAATTGTGCAACACTGTGAAATGTACTCACAGTTACTCTGGTCATTCTTTGTCCGTCTATAGTCAGATTGTGGCAGCTTCTTCCTCTCTGGGAGACAAAGTTATATCTTTGCCGCAGAACCCAATCAATGCCCACCGCACCTAGCCGACCTCAGTTGTTAGTATTCCCTTAGAAATACTCCTCTCATCTTCTTCTAGCCTCCAACCCTAGCTTTGTCCAAACCCAGCCCTCTCCTGATCTGCCCACCACCTTGCACTGGGGCACAGCTGAAGCCCCATTCCCCTCCCCCAGGCTTTCAGTTTGACGAAACTCTAGCAACCTCCCTTCTCCAAAGTCCCAAAATAGAGAGATTTACTTCCACAATTCCACCCTTAAGCTGATGCTCTTGCATATTACCTAAAAATTATTTCTGTTTAGGTCTTATTCCACTAATAAGATTCTCTAATTGCCTTAAGGAAAGAACTGTGACTCACCCATCTTTTCTATCCAGAACAGGGCTAAGCACCTGATACACAAGCATTGCCTGTTATTATTGTAAGTTGCTTTGGAATTTCAGATCTAACCTGGGAACTGGCACTTCAGCTAGTTGTGTGCTCACCCGGTGGGATTTCATAACTACATAAACACATATGCAGTGATTTACGTGTGTGATATGGTGACAGTAAGGTAGAGCAGCAGCTTTTCATTACAGTCCATTTGACATGTTTCCATTAAAAAAAAAAAAAAACTATCATTGCCATTTTGACCAGTTCATTGATTAGAACCATAGACAACTATCCCAATATGGGCTGATGTACAAGAGGTCGATGTTAGTGTTCTCCAAGGAGCACACACTGAGTTTTCCTTTTTGTTCTCCGTGTCAATATGGACTCATACTCCTGGCATTCTGTTCAATGCACTCCAAAAAGAAAGAAGAGAAAGAAAAGGCATTTTGCAATTTATCCTTAGTTAAATTTGATGTAACAAGCAAGGTAGGAAAAAAAAATGTATCATTTTAGCAGTTTTGCCACACCCTCCTAGGAGTGAAAGAGGTTCTGAGAAATTGATGAGCACTTGGAGTGTAAATTGAAACAGTAAGGATCTAGCTATCCAAGAAGAGCTTGAAATTGCTGAGGGCAACAAGGAAAGGAATTTCTTTGTTGTTTTAGAGTGAGTCCGGGAGGGAGGAGAAAAAGAAGGGGAAAGGGAGCAGAGCAAGATTTACCTTGTGATAAAGCCCTTCCCCCTTTCCCTTTGGAAAGGGACAAAAGATGACCCCAAAAGGAGGGGCCCAAAAGGATTCTGGAGAATTTGTTATGGACTTCTGTTTGTTTACTCTACTACGTGAACTATGACCCCAGCTCTGTTTGTTACCCAAATCTGTGGCCACACCATCCAATTAAATCTCTGCTCAACTCAACCTTAATAAAACTCAGTCTCTATACAACTCAAACTTTTCTCCACTCAACATCTACCCAAATCAAACTTCCATACTCAATCTCTACTCAGTTAGAAACCCTCTCAATTCAATACTGACAGATGCTTTGAGTGAGGGTAGTTTTTTGGAATATGAAGAGGTTGGAATTCACACCACACGTGGGCTATAGCAGCGTAGCCCAAAGAAAAACACATGCACAGTTGTCAGGGAGGAGCATCCAAATTCAAGTTCCTTGTGAATTTTCAGAAATCTTGATGGGAATGGGCTTGTACAGACCATGGTTTCAAGGCACTAGTGTAAACTTACTAGACATTAAAGGAAGGTCTCCAGTTAATGTGAGACTTACACACATTGTTTATAACTTTGAATACACATGTGTAGATGCCACAAAAGTAGGAAAAATCCTTTAGAGTTGCTGCAGTCCAAGGTGATGCTTAATGTTGTCCATACTGCCGGAAAAATCATTTCTAGCTACGAAGTTACTCTTCATATCAGAAGAAATAGAAATCCCTGTGCAACCTCTGTGACCACCATGCAATACCATCAATGCAATAGGAGAAGAACAACGAACTTGGGATCCAGAGGCAGGACCCAAAGGTGCCCAGCCCAGAATGCACAGGTTGGAGAGCAAGACTATGACCATTAGCAAGTAGAAACATAAGCCATTATAAGGTAGTCAGCAACAGGCATTTTACAAAGCATCCTTTCATGGATAACAAACCTCCTTAGGAATTGCATTCCTGAAATCCTTGTTATTTATTTATTTATTTATTTATACCTTAAAGGGCACATCTGACATAACAGTGGAATGAAGAATGAAGAATGGCAATTATCCACCACCTCTTGAGGTGTCACTAAAATAAATTACAGGCATTAAAAATGTACAAATATTGGGGCACCTGGGTGGCTCAGTGGGTTAAAGCCTCTGGCTTCGGCTCAGGTCATGATCCCAGGGTCCTGGGATCGAGCCACACATCAGGCTCTCTGCTCAGCAGGGAGCCTGCTTCCCCCCACCCCCCGCCTGCCTCTTTGCCTACTTGTGATCTCTGTCTGACAAATAAATAAATAAAACCTTTAAAAAAAATGTACAAATGCAAATTAAAAACAGAGCTACCCTATGACCCAGCAATTGCACTACTGGGTATTTACCCCAAAGATATAGATGTAGTTGCAGAAAAATGAAATCGGACCATTTCCTTACACCACACACGAAAATAGACTCAAAATGGATGAAGGACCTCAACGTGAGAAAGGAATCCATCAAAATCCTTGAGGAGAACACAGGCAGCAACCTCTTCAACCTCAGCCGCAGCAACTTCTTCCTAGGAACAACGCCAAAGGCAAGGGAAGCAAGGGAAAAAATGAACTATTGGGACTTCCTTAAAATCAAAAGCTTTTGCACAGCAAAGGAAACAGTCAACAAAACCAAAAGACAACTGACAGAGTTAAAAGATATTTGCAAATGACATATCAGATAAAGGGCTAGTATCTAAAATCTACAAAGAGCTTAGCAAACTCAACACCCAAAGAACAAATAATCCAATCAAGAAATGGGCAGAGGACATGAACAGACATTTCTGCAAAGAAGACATCCAGATGGCCAACAGACACATGAAAAAGTGCTCCACATCACTGGGCATCAGGGAAATACAAATCAAAACCACAATGAGATACCACCTCACACCAGTCAGAATGGCTAAAATGAACAAGTCAGGAAATGACAGATGCTGGCGAGGATGTGGAGAAAGGGGAACCCTCCTACACTGTTGGTGGGAATGCAAGCTGGTGCAACCACTCTGGAAAACAGCATGGAGGTTCCTCAAAAAATTGAAAATAGAGCTACCTTATGACCCAGCAATTGCACTACTGGGTATTTATCCTAAAGATACAAACGTAGTGATCCAAAGGGGCACGTGTACCTGAATGTTTATAGCAGCAATGTCCACAATAGCCAAGTTATGGAAAGAACCTAGATGTCCATCAACAGATGAATGGATAAAGAAGATGTGGTATATATATACAATGGAATACTATGCAGCCATCAAAAGAAATGAAATCTTACCATTTGCGACGACATGGATGGAACTAGAGCGTATTATGCTTAGCGAAATAAGTCAACTGGAGAAAGACAACTACCACATGATCTCCCTGATATGAGGAAGTGGAGATGCAACGGGGGTGGGAGTTAAGGTGGTAGGAAAAGTAAAAATGAAAGAAGATGGGATCGGGAGGGAGACAAACCAAAAGAGACTCTTAATGTCATAAAACAAACTGAGGGGGGTAGGGGGAAGAGGGGTTGGGAGAGGGTGGTGGGGTTACATTATATGTTTAAATAAAGCTTAAATAAAGTTAAAAAAAAAAAAGGATATAGATGTAGTGAAAAAGAGGGCCACATGTACCCCCAATGCTCATAGCAGCAATGTCCACAATAGCCAAACTGTGGAAAGAGCCAAGATGCTGTTCAGACGAATGGAAAAAGAGGATGTGTTCCATATACATAATGGAATATTACTCAGCCATCAAAAAGGATGAACACCCAACTTTTGCATCAACATGGATGGGACTGGAGGAGATTATGCTGAGTGAAATAAGTCAAGCAGAGAGAGTCAGTTATCACATAGTTCCACTTACTTATGGAACATAAGGAATAACATGGAGGACATTAGGAGAAAGAAGGGAAAAGTGAAGGGAGGGAATCAGAAGGGGAGATAAACCTTGAGAGACTGTAGATGCTGAGAAACAAACTGAGGGTTTTAGAGGGGAGGGATGTGGGGCGATGGGTGGTCCTGGTGGTCGGTATTAAGGAGGGCACGTAAAATTGCACGGACCACTGGGTGTGGTGCATAAACAATGACTCTTGGAACACTGCATCAAAAACTAATGGTGGGGTCGCCTGGGTGGCTCAGTGGGTTAAGCCTCTGCCTTCAGCTCAGGTCATGATCTCAGGATTCTGGGATCGAGCCCCACATCGGGCTCTCTGCTCGGCGGGGAGCCTGCTTCCTCCCCTCTCTCTGTCTGCCTCTCTGCCTGCCTGTGATCTCTCTCTCTCTCTGTCAAATAAATAAATAAAATCTTAAAAAAAAAAAAAAAACTAATGGTGTATTTTATGGGAACTAACATAACACAAAAATTTTAAAAAATAAAATAACAATAAATAAAAATGTACAAATGCACCAAGACAAAGAAAAAATGGGGAGGAGATGACTGCCAAAGTGTGAGGTCAACAAATGTTCAAAATGGAAAGCAGACTCTTTAGCAACTCTAGCAAAGGGAAGAGATCTAGTATCTAAGACAGAGAAAAATTATTTTAAAAAACAGAGCCAAATCACCCCTAGTACCATGAAAAGGCTCGGAAGTGGACGCACCAGGAACCAGGAAGTGGACCGAGACCAAGGCAAGAAGGAAAATATGTACACAAAGTAAGGAGTGATCAACACGAAGGGCCCCTCCCCTTTCCCCAGTTCCCTGCAGCCAGGCCCTGGCCTTCTCCCCTTTGCTTAGGAGCCTGGAAATTTAGCCTCTGAGAAATACAGACCAGAGAGACTCAAAACCATCAGGTAATAGGGGGCTGGGCTGAAGCATGGAGCTTTGGGGATTAAGGAGGGCTTTCATAGTAAACATTGGGTCTACTTACCCTGCTGCTGGGCGCTATATACCCTACAGAAAAGATAGTAACATATACTGATCTAAATAAACATCACAAGAGGAGAGAAAAGTCAACAGACATTAATAGGGATCCTCTCAAGGAAAACCTTAGATCACAGCCCTAAGCCCATGTACTCTTCCCCCAGCTTCCAATGTGCTTTTAAGTGATTATTGTTTTAATGAGAAGATAGACAAGGGTCTTCAAACACGCAAGCAAAGTTGGTAGCCTTACACTACTGTATTTCAAGACCTAGGATTAGCTGCAGTAGTGTTCACGCAGGATAAACATACAGAACAATGAAACAGAAGAGGAATCCTATAAATACTGCCAGTTGATTTTTGACGAACTAGATCAGGCTATGCTCTGAGAAAAGAACAACAGAAGGATATCCATATAAACAAAAATTAACCTCCTTGTGTGCACAGAATTAACTCATAAGAACTAAAACCATAAAGCTTCAAGAATAAAACCTAGGAAAAATTTCTCACTCCCATGGATTGGCAAAGATTTTTCATACACAAAACTTAAAAAAAAAAAAACCTTAAAAGAAGCTGATAACATGATAATGTGAAATTTTTTTATGTTTTTAATTTTTTTTTGCAAATGTTAAAAAATGAAAAGGTCAGCCACCCAATTTGGGTGAAACTATAAAACAGATCTGTACCCAGAAAAGAACTTGACAAACAACTCATTGTTTTAAATTAGCAAAATACTTTAACAATTCACAAAGGAAGCTAAACACATGAAAATAGTCACAGGAAAATATTTTGAATGTCCTTAGTCATTAAGGAATTTCAAAATAAATCTCAATGAGATACCACTTACTAGAGTGGCTACAATTTTACTTTTTTTTAAAGATTTTATTTATTTATTTGACCAAGAGAAAGAGAGAGTGAGAGAGACAAGCAAGGGGAGCTGCAGACAGAGGGAGGGGGAGAAGTAGGCTCCCCTCTGAGCAGGGAGCGGGGCTTGATCCCAGAACCCTGGTATCATGACCTGAGCTGAAGGCAGACACTTAACTGACTGAGCCACCCAGGTGTCCCATGGCTACAATTTTAAAAAGTAACAATACCAAGTGCTGATAAAAATGCAGAGCAACTGGAACTCTCACACATTGCTGGTGGGATTGTAAAATGGTACACCCACTTGTCAGTTGATCATATACTTTTTTTAATTAACCATAAAATACCATAGAGAACCCAACAATTGCTCTCCCAAATATCTCCTCAAAATAAATGAAAACGTACATCTATACAAAAACTTGTATATGAATTTTGTTATAGTTCTGTTCAAAATAGCTCCAAGTTGGAATGTCCCAATAATCCAAATGTCCATGGATAAGTGGATAATCAAAGGTGATATATCTATATACCACTCAGCAATAAAAAGTAATTGATGTAGATACAGAATGGATGAATCTCAGGACTCTTGAGTGGGTCAGTGGATTAACTGTCTGCATTGGGCTCAGGTCATGATCCTGGGGTCCTGGGATCGAGGCCCGCATCAGACTCCTTGTTCAGTGAGGAGTCTGCTTCTCCCTCTGCCTGCCGCTCCACCTGCTCGTGCACTTGTGCTCTCTCTCTCTCTCACAAATAAATAAGATTTTATTTTAAAAGATGGATGAATCTCAGAAACATTATGATGAACAAAAGAAACTGGACTACATAGTGGATGATTCCATTTATATGAAATTCTAGAACAGGCAAAACTAATCCACTGTGACCATCAATGTTTGCCTGACCTGGGGGCAGACGGGCTGTAAAGGAGTTTTGGAGATGATGGAAATGTTACAAATCTGGATTGCACTGGTGGTTACCCAGGTGTACAAAGTTCATCTAGCTTATATGTTTTACAATAGGTACATTTTATTATATGGAAATTATACTTTTTTTAAAAGATTTTATTTTTGTAAGAAAGAGCATATAAATAAATAATAAAATCTTTTTAAAAATAAAAAATAAAAATAAAGAGCTCTTTGAAATTGAAAAGTAGCTCAGCTTAAACTTTTAAAAACTCAATATGAGAGTTGGAAAAGTACAATGAAAAAGCCAAGAATAATATAGAAGATAAAATCAGGACTGACTCCTAATTCTAACTCAAAATTACACTTGACACCCATGATCCAATTAACAGAAGATCCAGGCAGAGAGAATAGAAAAGAAGGGAGGAAATTGCTAAAGAAATAAAATTAAAGAATTTTCCAAAATTGAAGGACGTGGGTCTTCCTGATGAAAAACCCATCACTTTAATAAGCACCTTGCAATTTTCTCAATTATACTTCAATAAAGCTAAAGAAAAAAAACTAGCTTATGAAAGACAGTAAATGAGGCCTTCAAAATCCTGGGAGATGTGAGCAGAATTCCATACCAGCAACACTATTAATTAATCGAGGTGTAACATATAATAAAGACGTTTTCATACAGCCCAAGAATTCAAAAACATGCTTCTCCAGCAAGGCTGTGCTTCAGAAAATCAAGATATGGACAGGAAAGACAAGGAATGCAGAAAACAACTCACCAGGACCAGAGAAGTCCTGCAATGATTCCTATGGTATAGTCCCAAAGAGTCAAGTCTCAGCATTGCTGAGGAGAAAGATGGAGATAAGCAAGATGGGGATGAAGGGATGGAACCCAGAGATTTTTTTTTCCAATTGTTTTACACATTTCATAAAATTATTGAAATATGCTTGACAAATCTGTCAGAGCATCTGGAAAACAAATTATCAATGCATACATCGCAAACAAAGCAAATGAAAAAATAAGGCAATTATTAACATCAAGATGAAAAAGTCACATAAGAAAGGAAATGCAATGTTCAAACATTACTTGCTTCTGCAGTGAACAACTTATAGGATCGTAATAATGTCAATGCTGAGCAAGGATTTAACCAAAACTGTGCGCACAACTAGAATTGACTATCTTAGCCATGCAAACACACACATACACACACACACACACTGTGTTTTGGGGAAGGATTTTTTTTTAAACTGTTGTCTTCGGGCTTTTTTACTCAGTACTTGCACAACTTTTTAACTGAACATCCACTTTCGTCTTAAGTAGAATGATGAAGTGTAGATTGTGTTACCTGAGCTGAGCAAAGGCACAGAATGTTCTCATCCATAGCATGATTTGGAACAACAGATTATTATAATGTCAAAACTTCACTACAGAAACAATTTAACCAACTAGGAAACTGGTCTGATTTCAAAGGATCTTGCTGTATTAGAGACTTCTTAGAGCTAAGGCTGCATGTTATTGTTGTAAAGCAACATATGTTCATTGTTGAGATAGTCCACCAGGCTTGAAGGTCTGCCATATACAGTCCATGAAATGAACTGTGACTTAAAAAAAATAATAGAGCTTTGTCTAAAAATAATGCAGTTACTTTTTTCAAAAAATCAAATTATGTTTAAAGAGTTGTTTGTGTAGCCCAAAGGCAATGGCAATTTAAAAGAAAAATCAAATGGCAAACCCAGAATATGAGCCCACACTAAGTCCCCAGCAAACCCTCGCTAGAAAGAAAATAGGTAGTAAGCTGGTAGACACAGAAGGAGGTATTTCTAAGTAGATTGGGGAACTTGTAAGCACTTTTTAAATCTAAAACCGAGGAGGCTTCTAAAATCTTTCCTTCCGTGGTTACAAGAAAGACCATTCTGCAATAGTCATTATCAAGGCCCGTTCACCATGACGAAGAGTCTGGTGACTTTGAGATTGCTGGGGCCCTGAGAAGCCATGTCGGTCACTTCTTGCCAGTAGCCTGTGCAGAGCTGGGGGTGAATATTTCCAGAGCAACTCTAACAAAGCGTGTACCTCACAGGCAGCGGCTCCCAGAGTACTCACATGTATGTGGACACATGGACCCTATCTGGCTAAGGAGTGTGGAAGGAGGGAGTTCTCGTGTGGATGGTTACATAGTGGGGGTTCAACTATTTAGTGACAGGAGAGCATTGTGATTCATGCCCCAGATCCTGACACTCAGTCTGGGCTCAAATCCCAGCTCAGCCACCTACTTGATGTCTGTGCTTCTGATTCCTCACCTATTCAATAAGAAGGATATCTCCTTCACAGGATTTTGTGAAAATTCACTGAGTACACATATAGCACTTAGAACAGTGCCCCGCATAGAAGAAACACACGAAGATGGCTATCACTACTATTCTCTGTTTATATTTTTGTTACCATGAAGTCTAAGCTAAAATACAGCAGATTAAGGAAAGGGAACCGACTATGGTGGAGGCAACCAAACTCAGAGGCCAAGACGGTCATGTCTACACTGGGGTGGCCAGGGAGGCAGCACCTCTGGGTTCAAATCCCACCCACCCCCATTTTTGTCACTGGAATAAAACAGATTACTCTAGTTATGCCCAACCTAAAAGGGGGCTGTGAGGATTAAATAAAATTCCTCAGTGAATATAGCTGAAAGTGAAAATTGCCCAGCAGGTGCTCCCTGAACAGTATTTTACTTTGATTCCCTTACAAAGTAACAAACTACCAGACAGCAAGCCCCCCTGGGACTGAGCGCAAGTGTCTTATTTCCTGCTGTTGTCACCAGCGCTGTAATAAACGGTTGTGCTGAGTATATGCTCAGTCAACGGCAGTTGAGTGAATGAATAAGTGAACATGTTGGGCCATTACTGATTAATAAGTGAGTGAATGTATTTGCAAAGCATGTATTTCTATGGGGTTGTGCCATCCCTTACAAACTAATATTCAAACAAGAGATTTCACTGAATTGATCACCCCGAAGCAATAGATACAGATGAAATTTAATTAATGTATGAGGTACTTAGGGGCACCTGGGTGGCTCCGTCAGTGAAGCGGTCAACTCTGGCTTTCAGCACAAGTCATGATCTCCGGGTCCTGAGATGAAGCCCCTCAGAGCGCTCTGCACTTAGTGGGGAGTCTGCTTAAGGATGCTCTGCCCCACCCCCAACTCATGCACGTGAGTGTGTGTGCGCGTGTGCTCTCTCTCTCAAATACATAAACAAATCTTGAAAAAAAGAGGTGTTGAGAGTAACTACGATAATTAAAATAGTTTTGGGATATGGGAAATTATGAAAAGATCGGGATTAACCTAAATTCTGTACGATAATTGATATTTAGGCAAAATACTCTAACAAAAGTGACAAGCCTTTATAAAGAATGAAAAAATTAAAAATGGAGAGATATTACAGGGATATTTTTCTGTGTATTTTTATTTAAATTAGAAAATACGTTTCCAGTCCTGAAGATGTCTGACCTCGGAGATGAGGGAGTCCAACGGAAATTAAAGATCCACACGCTAGTGGTGTAGAGGCCACAGAAGTTACTCGTTTTTCAGGCCAGACACCAACATTCTAAGGAGTAAAGTCTTCTATATAGAAACTGAAAATGAGAGAAAGTTCAAGACCTGTCCTCCTAGATAAAAGCTCATGAGATAAATGCCATCTGAGCAGCACAAGAATGTAAAGGTGCATGCCGAATTACGAACTAAGGATCCATAGGATGACCTCCGAACAGAGCTTATCCCATCATAACAGTTTCGGAAATAAAACCCAAGGAGACGTTTTCAAATGTTTTAAGACACTGCTTCATCACTAAAATAACTATATGTCCCTTCCACCCGAGTTTCTCTGAAGAGCACCACATATATTTAGAAGTACACATTTCAGTTTGTTTGCTGAATTTCAATCTCACCTCCTTATACTCTACTTGTTTTGTACACACAAATGAAGATAGTTTGAGGGTAAAGTGATCTTAGGGACTGGATAATCCGAGGAGCACCCCATGGGAAGTAAAATTTCCAGTGGTGAACCAAAGTTCTGGAAGAATATTACAAGAAAAGGGAGTGCATCTATTTTCCAAGTAAGATGCTTTAGTAAGTAACAACAAAGTTTTGAGGTATGATCTCAGAGAGAGCGAGCCACCTTAGGAAGGGCAACACCTAAGTCAAGGTTTCCAGAAGAGTCCAGGTACCAGATGTGCCAGAGTTAGGTACCAAACGTCTCCATTTCATAAAGCCACCCATTCTCAAATATTCTTGTTAAGGAGGGAACAAATTCTAGGTGATATGCCCAGTTTTTGATGTTTTGGTTTTTTTTAAATCAGCAGTCAACCATTGTGTTTCTTTTCTTTTTTTTTTTTTTAATTTTATTTATTTTTTTACAGAGAGAGAGAGAGATCACAAGCAGGCAGTGAGGCAGGGAAGCAGGCTCCCTGCTGAGCAGAGAGCCCGATGTGGGGCTGGATCCCAGGACCCTGAAATCTTGGCCTGAGCCAAACGAAGGTAGAGGCTTAACCCACTGAGCCACCCAGGCGCCCAACCATTGTGTTTCTAAAAACATTCTCCCCTTCTAATTATTTTTTTTTAGATTTTTTATTTATTTGTTTATTAGTTAGAGAGAGAGAGTGAGCACAGGCAGACAGAGAGGCAGGCAGAGGCAGAGGGAGAAGCAGGCTCCCCGCCGAGCAAGGAGCCCGATGTGGGACTCGATTCCAAGACGCTGGGATCATGACCTGAGCCGAAGGCAGCCGCTTAACCAACTGAGCCACCCAGGCGTCCCCCCTTCTAATTATTTTTAACAATAAAGATCCCTACACAGAATTTTAATATTGTCATCTTGTGAGAAGAAAAGTTCCGTATCAAAACTGAAAAGAGAATCATGATTTCTCCCTCGTTCTGTGAAAAAAAAAATAATAATAAAGAAGAGCTTTGTTTGGGTATCTTCTGATTTTTTTAATTTAAACATATAATGTAACCCCACCACCCTCTCCCAACACCCCTCCCCCCCACTCCCTCAGTTTGTTTAATGACATTAAGAGTCTCTTTTGGTTTGTCTCCCTCCCGATCCCATCTTGTTTCATTTATTCTTTTTCCACCCCTTAACCCTCACCCCTGTTTTAAGCACATGAGCGCTGGAAAATGGAATCACTTAAATAACAACTCGGGTTGTTTCCCCTTCACAAAACAGAATAATAGTGGGAACATTTCTGTGACTCCAAGGAAGCAAATGTTTCTAATTAGTGAACAAGATCAGCTGAGGTAGCTGCTCGGGGCATCTGTGCCTCTCATTAGGGACACCCTCCTGTAAAGCAAAACAACAAAAACTGCCTGAATTCTGTTTGTGCAGGTTGCCACCTACCGAAGGACGCGCGGTACTGCAGCCAGCTTCCGGGGCTGGGAGGGCCGAGAGAGACCCCGGGAAGGAAGGAACAAGCAGGGTAATCCTGCCATCTGGGGAGACTTCTGCCCCAGAGAAGGCAGGAAGTGGGTACCGCACAGACTTAGCAGATGCAGCGCTGGGTCCAGGAAGGTCAGGCTGGAAGGCTTCGTGTGGAGAAGGTAGTCACTGGTCCCTAGGGCTTCGCAAAGGAGGAGCGCCCAGGAAGCGGAAGTAGTCTGGAGGCAGAGATGGGGGAAGCCATGATGAGGGGAGTCCAGTGAGGGGGAGGAGACCGACAATGAGCGCTTGGAGGACAGGAGAGGAAATGCTGAGGGCCTCGGGTTAGTACGACAGGATTCCTCCCCAAGGCGAAAAAGAAACCCCCTGCCTCGGCAGAAGAGCCTCAGCCAAGAACACCGGGGTAATCATTTCACAGTACTACGTGCAGCGAGTCATCGTGTTGTACGCCTTCAGTTCACACAATGCTATTTGTCGACTATACCTCAATAAAGCTGGGGGAAATGGAAAATAAATAACAAAACATGTGAAGAACCAGTGGATTGTGGAACCAGAACTCAGTGAGAAATTACCGTACTGATGGTAAACCTCCGGACCCTTTGGAAATTGTCTCCGAGGAAATTACTTAGATTAAAGGTGGACATAGTGATCTGACAGGTAAAATAGTGACTCTAATGCCATCCCGGGCCACCCAGCGCTAGGAGCTACAGCACCTATGGCTGCCCTATCAGTCCATCAATACGGGAGCCCCAAGCCTGCCCCCAAGACACTGAAGCCCGGATTCTGCCCGCACACACTCCTCTTTCTCTGTTCTCAGAAAAGCAATGCTCCCACATGTACTTCATTCATCTGTTCTAAATATATCAAGAGAGACCCAGCCATGTTCCTGGCATGGGAACAAAGGTGAAGGCAGATATGGTCCCTTCCTTCATGGTACTTGCCCTTTAGTGAAGCAAGGAGACAGTTAATTAAATAATTACACAGATGCTAGTATAAAAGTTAGGAGTACTCTAAATTCAAGGCTGTGAGAGCCTCACTACGGGCAACCAAATGAGTCCGAGAGTGGGGAAAG